>AWOL01S0017538.1:893-65821 GCA_000715115.1 Nicotiana otophora
AGATAAGGGTACTCAGTTTACATCGCAGCTTTGGAGGGCCGTGCAGTGAGAGTTGGGTACTCAGGTTGAGTTGAGCACAACTTTTCACCCTCAGACGGATGGGCAGTCCGAGCGCATTATTCAGATATTGGAGGACATGTTGCGTGCTTGTGTCATTGACTTTGGGGGTTCATGGTACCAGTTTCCGCCACTCGCGGAGTTTGCATATAACAACAGTTATCAGTCGAGTATTCAGATGGCTCCGTACGAGTCTTTATATGGGAGGAGGTGTAGATCTACGGTTGAATGGTTTGAGCCGGGTGAGGCTAGGCTCTTAGGTACAGACTTGGTCCAGGATGCATTAGATAAGGTGAAATTGATTCAGGAGCGGCTTCGCACGGCATAGTCTAGGCAGAAGAGCTACGTGGATATGAAGATCTGTGATGTGTCTTTTATGGTTGGGGAGAAGGTTTTGCGGAAGGTATCACCCATGAAGGGTGTTATGGGGTTTGGGAAGAAGGGCAAGTTGAGCCCCCGGTTTATTGGGCCTTTTGAGGTGCTTCAGAGGGTAGGAGAGGTGGCTTATAAGCTTGTCTTGCCAGCCAGCTTGTCGAGTGTGCATCCAGTGTTTCATGTTTTCATGCTCCGGAAGTATATTGGAGATCCGTCCCATGTTTTGGATTTCAGCACGGTTCAGTTGGAGGGTGATATAACTTATGATGTGGAGCCGGTGATTATTTTGGATTGGCAGGTTCGAAGGTTGAGGTCAAAGGATATAGCTTCAGCGAAGGTGCAATGGAGAGGTCAGCCTATAGAGAAGGCCACCTGGGAGACCGAGCGGGAGATGCGGAGCAGATATCCACGCCTATTTGAAGCTCCAGGTATGTTTCTAGACCCGTTCTAGGACAAACGGATGTTTAAGAGGGGGAGGATGTAATGACCTGGCCGGTCGTTTCGAGAGTTATAGCCCAGTTTTCCCTCTTTCTACCTCTTTTTGTGTTATTCAACTATATTATGTTATATCGGGTTAGTTGGTTCGGGACCAGAGTAGTTTCAGAGTGAATTGAGACACTTAGTCTCTTAAGTAGAAACTTAAGTTGGAAAAGTCAACCGGATGTTGACCTATGTGTAAACGATATCGGATTTGAATTCTGATGGTTCCTTTAGCTCCGTTAGGTGATTTTGGACTTAGGAGTGCGCCCGGAATGTGATTTGGAGGTCCATGGTAGAATTAGGCTTGAATTGGCAAAATTGGAAATTTAGCGATTTCGGTCGGCAGTGGAAAATTTGATATCGGGGTCGGAATGGAATTTCGGAAGTTGGAGTAGGTTCGTAGAGTCGTTTGTGACGTGTGTACAAAATATGAGGTCATTCGGACGTGGTTTGGTTAGTTTCGGCATCGGTTGCCGAATTTAGAAATTTAGAAGTTCTTAGGCTTGAATCCGAGGGTAATTTGGTGTTTGGACGTTATTTTGAGTGATTCGAAGGTTCAAATAAGTTTGTATGTTGATATATAACTTGTTGGTATTTTTGGTTGAGGTCCCGAGGGCCTCGGGGTGATTCCCAGTGGTTAACAGATTTGTCGAAGTGGAATTTGCAGCTGGAGCTGCTGCTTCTGCTATTTCCGCACCTGCGGAAGGAAGAGTCACAGGTGAGAGGCTGCTGGTGTGCGTGGGGAGTCGCAGGTGCGGAAAACGCTAGGCTAAGGCTGGGAATGAAGGTCCGAAGAATTGGCCGCATCTGCGAGCCCGCGGGTGTGAGGCCTTGAGTGCAGATGCGGAGAGGAGGATTTTGGGCTGACTTCGCAGATGCGAAGAGTAACGTGCATGTGCGTAAGCGTAGGAATGCGCTTTGGGCCGCAGATACGGAATATGGGCTCTTTAGTGAGTTCCGCACCTGCGATGGAAATTTCCGCAGGTGCGGCTTCGCAGAAGCGGAAACAGAGGTCGCATGTTCGATTGTGCTGGGCAGAAAAGCCCCAGCTCGTGTTTTGTCTTCATTTTTCAATTTTTGGACTTGAGAAACTCGGGAGAGAGGCGATGTTTCGAAGGTTTTCAAGGATCAACGTTGGGGTAAGTGATGCTAACCCATAATGGTATAAATTTCGTGAATCTATGGCTTTGTTCATCATTAATCAGTAGGATTTTGGAGTGAAAGTAGGGGGTTAGGGCTTGGAATTTTTAAGAGTTTAATTTAAGGATTTAAAGGACCAAACGATGTCGGATTTTGATGAATTTGGTATGGTTAGGCTCGTGAGTGAATGAGCTTTTTAGTTTTCCAAATTTTGTTGGATTTCGAGACGTGGACCCAGGGGCCGGGTTTGAGCAAATTTCGGATTTTGGTCTAATTTTGTAGCTTTTCGTGTGGAATTCATTCCGTTAGCGTATATTGATGGTATTGTACTGATTGTGAATAGATTTGAAGCATTTGGAGGCTGAGTCCAGAGGCAAAAGCATTGCGGGGTAGAGATTTGACCAGTTGAAGGTAAGTAACGATTATAAATCTAGTCCCGAGGGTATGAAACCCCGGATTTTGTATCATTCTACTATTTTTAGTGACACACTATTGGGGATTTGTGACTTGGTCCATCCCGTAGCAACTGTAAAGTTGCATACTTTGTTGAAACCATATGATACTTATATGTGTTAGAAAGAATTTCTGTAAATTGGGCTGAATGCCATGTTGGGGCCTTGCGCCAATGCTGTTTGGACTGTATTTTGATGCATATAAATGTTTTGCGCCAAATGCCCTGTTTTACTGAAATGCCCGAGTGGCTTGAGAGGTTTATGACTGAGTGAGGCCGAGGGCCTGATTTGTGAAGTTGAGTGTGGATCGGGGCTGCCCGCCTGCAGCATACTTTATTATTATAGCACGTGAGTTGTCCGTGCAGATTATAGCGCTTGAGTTGAAGGAGCCCTTCCGGAGTCTGTACACACCCCCAGTGAGCGCAGGTACCTACTGCGTGCGAGTGCCGAGTGCTGAGTGACTGGGAGGCATGAGTGATTGTGAGGTATGCCCGAGTGGCAAGAGTGATTGTGAGGTATGCCCGAGTGGCACGAGTGACTGTGAGGTTTGCCCGAGGGGCTGTATATGAGTGATGTTTTGCCCGGGGGGCTATTTATGATTTCATCATTTTTTTCTCACCTTTGCATTTCTCTCTGTTTGAAAACTATTGAAAAACATCTTTAAATGATTTTTACTGGAACTAGGTTTAAACGAGGTGTTTGATTCAAATCCTGATTTTTAAAAGCATGTGGTATTTTACTGAGATTTCCTGATATGAACGTTATATGCTTTATTGCTCGTCACTACTGCTCAGTTTTTATTTATTGTTGTTACTTACTGAGTTGGCATACTCACGTTACTCCCTGCACCTTGTGTGCAGATTCAGGTGTAGCTGGACACGGTAGCAGTTATTGAGTGTTTTGGTTGCAGATTTTTCTTGGAGATAGCAAGGTAGCTGTTTGGCGATCGCAGCCCCTGCTCTTCTCCCTCTTATCTTCCTATTGTTGAATTTAGCTATTTTCCAGGCTGAGTTAGCCTTGATATTGTTAGACAGATTGTAGTAGATACTCATGACTAGTGACACCCCGATGCCGAGCTTCTCTTTTCCGCACTTCTGTTTTCTTTGATTTGAACTCCTTAAATGAAGGTTTTATGTTAAACAGTATTGAAATTACCTTTGAAATGAAAATATCGTTTTGTTTAGAAATGAGTCGGCTTGCCTAGTTCCACGATAGGCGCCATCATGACAGGGTTAGTTTTGGGTCGTGACAGTAGAGGGCGTCCTAGAGGGGGAGGCCCAGCCCGTTGGTATATTTGCTATGGTGAGGCTGAGGCCACTACACCAGATGGTGTCGTTACAGTTATGATCCTGATTTGTTATAAAAGGATATTTTTCCTTAATTTTATTCGGTTCTGAATATTGAGGTGAGTCCTCCTATTATGCTCCGCTTATGGGTGAGTTTCGTAATTTTGTGACCCACTTATATATTTATCCCCGTTGGAGGTTTGATGATGTTAGCCCATGTCTATCATTTTATTTTGTACACCATTGAGGGCTATAAGTCTAAAAGTGACTTTTTATTACTCACTACAGTGGGTTTTGATGTGATTTCGGAATAATTTATTTTAATTTTATGAATTATATGCCCTATTGGAATGGGGTTTCATTATGTGTTGTGAAACATTGTTTACAAAATTTATTGAAAAGAAGAAAGAAGGGAAATTGAAAATTTCAGTTGGCACAATGTGCAAAATACTTGTGATTCGGAGTTGAGGATGAGATCCTTACATTTTTATATGATGTGAAATATTTAAACTAGGCTACAAGCCGCGGTGGAAGTTATATAAGGACGAGGTCCTTGTGGTGAAATATTTATGAGTTTAAATTCTCCCTTTGTGAAATTTAATTTGTACTATAGTATTAATATGGAGTCATAACTGTTAGGCTTATGTGATAATTTCTTTATGTGTTTCTGTGCCATAATTGTATTGTAATTATTGAGTTTTAGCCTACAAGGTGAGTGCCCAGGTGATGTTAAATGTGACTCGTTAACCCGAGTAAATAATTATGAGGTCTTCATCCCTCGCGTGTTGCTGTTAGTGTTGTAAAACTTTAAAACGAGACTTTGGTTAATATGAGATTAATTGAGGATGCTGAAGTTAATTATAAACAGCTACTATGACCAGATATGTGGTTATGGACATACGTATGATGTGTGTGTAGGCACAAGTTGCTATAACTGATTGAGACTAATACTGTGTGATGATGTAAGGAATTTGAAATTGATTGGAGTGTAAGGAATTGGCTTTAAAGCTTATAAGTGTAAATAAAAGAAATAATCTCCACTGAGATACTGTTGTCGGACCCCTGTTAAATTTACGGTGACGTAGAATCACCCGTGAGTATGTGTGAAATAATGAACTCAGTAATTAATGGCATCAAAATAATTCTTGACACGTTCGAGGCCGAACGTATGTTTAAGAGGGGGAGAATGTAACGACCCGACTTGTCGTTTTAAGAAATTACGCCCCGTTCAGCAACTAAAGGTCTCGAGCAGCTTAGTAATATATATTATGACCCGCGAGTGTGGTCGAGTTTGGTTTTCGGAAGATTCGGAATTAAATTAAAAGAACAATTCTCATTTTTGAAGCATAAATGGAAAGAGTTGACCAGAGAGTTGACTTTTGAGAAAACGACCCCGGAATGGAATTTTGATTGTGTCAATAGCTTCGTATGATGATTTCGGACTTAGGCGTATGTTCAGATTTGGATTTGGAAGTCCGTAGGACAATTCGACGCATTTTGGCGAAAGTTGAAAAAGTAAAAGATTTTTAAAAAGTTCGACCGAAGGTGGAAATGTTTATAACGGGGTCGTATTTTGATTACGAAAATTAGAATAGCTCCATTACATTATTTATGACTTGTGTGCAAAATTCGAAATCATTTCGGGTTGATTTGATATGTTTCGGCGCAAAATATAGAAGTTGGAAGATTTGAAAACTCATAATTCGATTCGATGTGCGATTCATAATTTCATCGTTGTTTGACGTGGTTTGAAGCCTAGATTAAGTTCATATTGTATTTTAGGTCATGTTGGTATATTTGGTTAAGGTCCCGAGGGCCTCGAGTGGATTCCGGATGGTTAACGGAACAATTTGGACTTGGAGAAGACTACTGGAATTTTGATTGTTGGTGCGATCACAGAAGCGACCTGGGAGGCTGCCAGGGTACTTTATAGGAGCGGAACAATTCCACGCTTCTACGGCTTCGCAGAAGCAACTCAATGGTCGTAAAGAGGCTTCAGGCGCAGATGTGGTCAATGGCCACGCACCTGCGATGGCGCAGAAGCGGATTTATTTCCGCAGGTGAGGAAGTGCGAGTGGACTGTGGACTTCGCAGATGCGCATTTGCGGTCAACAAAGTGAGTCCGCAGATGCGATATTTTGTCCGCAGAAGCAAAATCGGGGCAGAACATTTACGACCAAAAATGGTCATTTCGTCATTTTTGTTTTGGATTCTTGGAGCTCGGATTTAGGCGATTCTAGAGGGACGTTTCACAAGCTTGGTTGGGGTAAGTGTTCTATATCCGAAAGTGATTATATTTCATAAATATATGGTTATAGTCATCGTTAATTCGAGTTTAATGGAGGAAATGGGGATTTTTGTAAAAACTTTTCAAAAACGGAAATTCAAGATTTGGAGGACGATTTGTTATTGGAATTCGATAAAACTGGTATGGTTGAACTCGTATCGGAATGAGTGTCCGAATTTCGTGAAAGTTCTGCCGGGTTTCGAGAGGTGGGTCCCGCGTTGACTTTTGGGTTGACTTTTTAATGTAAAATTTTAAGTCGAAGTATTATTATCCGGAATTATTTTCGATAAATTTTAATGAAGTTATACAATTAATTTGGATAGATTTGAGCTGTTCGGAGGTCAATTCAAGCAAGAAGGCAATTTTGGGAATATCAACATAACTTCAAAAAAGTAAGTACCTTGCCTAACCTTGAGTGGGGGAATTACCCCTTAGGCATCGAGTCTTATGTGCCATTTGTGAAATATGAAAAGTCGTGTACGTGAGGTGACGAGTACGTACTCGGGCTTATATGTGCAAAATTTATTGGGTTAAAGTCTTAGGAATATTGTGTAGTAAATTGGATAATTGTTGGCATTTATTAAACCATCTATTTGCCATGCCTCAATTCGTGTTTGTTGAATTTTTTATATGACAATTTGATATGATTATTACTTGTAACTTTATGTGAATTCTGTGAGTTTGGTGATTTGATATTTCATGAAAATACTTATATTAAGGATTTTCCATCTGTAAATAATTAATTAAATAAATTTAAACCGAGGCGTTAATACAATTATCAAGAATTTGGATTAATGTAAGTGTTGCCCTATATGGAGTATTATTCATCTATGTTATTGTTTTGAGGTTTTATACACATTGTGTGGAGCCTTGGGCTATTTGTTGTGAAATTAATTGATTTTGTTATATCTTTGGAATTGGTCGTGGCCATTGGAAAAATTGTGATATAAATTGATTTTGTTATGTTGCCGTGATAATATTCCGTGTAAATTGTTATGTTATTTGAGTTATTATTTTGAGGATATATGGGTGGCATTTCACTGTTGATATTATGTGGGTATAAGGGTGGCATTTCACTGTTATTATATGTGTTGGGATATTATCTGGGACGGAGCAATAAGGGTAGTTATAGGAGAGATAAGAGTGGCTATTGGAGTGATAAGAGTGGCTATTGATATTGTCTGTGTAGAGGGATAAGGGAAGCTATTATAGGAGTGATAAGAGTGGCTATAGGAGAGATAAGGGCGGCTATTGTTAGGGATGATACGAGATGATGTGGAGTTATTGTGTAGGTAAATTTTCATGCGATATTGTGATTTTCCTTGTGTTTATTTTTATATCTTGTGCAATATATCTTGTTGTTGGTAAATTGATAATAGTCTAATCTATGTTGAAATTGGGAGCTTGTGGCTATTGCCAGACGGATTATGAAATGAAATGTGGGGACGAGGTGCCGTGAGTAAATAATGATGATATTGGCACGTGAACTGTCCGTGCAGTTGTGATATGAAATGTAGGCACAAGGTGCCGTAAGTAAATGATGATGATATTGGCACGTGAGTTGTCCGTACGGTTGTGATAGAGAAATTGGCAAGAGATGCCGTGGAAATATGAAAGTGGGTTGAGACCCGTATTTTATGATTTTGAAATGCTGTGTCATAGGGTGACTTTTATTCGAAAGATTTTTATTTGAAAGAATTATATTTGAAGATATTTATTTGAAGGAATTATATTTGAAAGAGATTTATTTGAAAGAATTATATTTGAAAGATATTTATTGAAGGGAGTATATTCAAAATATATTTATTGGAAAGTATTATATCCCGAAGATTATTATTTGAAAAGCATATAGGCGAAAGATTTATATTTGAAGGACTTGATTAATTGGTTGTACTTGTATTCATTATTTATTGAGCAGTATTAATGGTGTTCTTGTTGCCCTGCTGTATATATCACTGGTTGATTAGTGTTGCCATCATTGTTATTTGTTCCTATTATTTTTGTATACTATATTGCACAGGTTATTAGACTAGTGAGTGACTTGACTGTACCCCATCACTACTCCACTGAGGTTAGTCTTGATACTTACTGGGTACCGACTATGGTGTACTCATACTACACGTTTGCACATTTTTGTGCTGAGCCAGGTATTGGAGATATCGGACTCGGACAGAGTTAGAGTGGGATCACAAGGATTCAAGGTAGAGCTGCTTGGTCGTCACAGTCCTTTGGAGTCTTTCCATCTTATTACTGTTAATTATTATTCAAACAGTATTGAGTATTCGATCCTTGAGATCATTTCATGTATTCAGTTAGAGTTCGTGACTAATTAGTATTTCCAGTCTTGGGAGGTTGTTTGTAATTATTTTCGCTGTTGATTTCGATTATCTATTTCAAAAACAAAATGGCTTGATTTGTAATTATATTCGGCTTACTTAGTCTTAGAGACTAAGTGCCATCAAGACGACTGTGGTGGGATTTTGGGTCGTGACAATAGTACTGCTTTTGATTAGTGCAACTGTTGTCTGTGACTAAGAAAATTACTGGGATATTACCCTGTGTTTTCGTTGTAGCTTCATATTTCGGCTTGTACTTTTAGATGTCCCTTATGTACATATTACGGTAGAATTTTGGTGCAGGGAGGGTTAGAGACGGATCCAGGGTTATATGTTTATGAGTTTCTACATCAATCTCAAGTTAATATTCAATAATAACCGATTTACGGATTGAGTTTCAAGCTAAAATTTTAATAAAAATATAAAGTTTAGACAAAAGTTATTAGGTTCATGTAAATCTTATCACATGTAATGCTACAGTATACAATAGCAATAATTGTATGGAGTAGAGCCCATCTTTTCTTAGAAACGTTTCATTTTTGGAGTGTGGTACTTATTACATCAACCAAATCTATCCACATAATTTCCTTTTTCTTCCATCATCTTCTTCTTCTGCAAATGTAAAAAGCTCTTTTTATTACTATTTATTACTACAACACTTTTTATAAATTTAAATAGAAAAAATTTATAATAAAACTTCAAAGTGGGAAACGACACATTCCGTGTTATTTCTAGGCCTACTTTTGTTTTCACTGTATGCACAAAGAAAATGTAATGTAGTGCTTTTGATTGGTTATTACCTTCAACTATAATGAAGTCAAGTCGTCCTACGTTGTTAGTGACAAAGAAATAACACGGATATTACCTTGCTTTTAGTCATTAACATATTTTACTATTCGAATAAACATGCTTATAATTTGTTGAGTAACGCGTTTTGTTTATGTTATTTTATTAATTGAGTATGTTGAAGACTCATGATGTGTGTCTAATGGTCATTAAAGTAAGATAAAAAAAAATATGAAATTTTATGTTCAAATTACACTAGAGGCAAAAATCATTAGTTGCCTAAATCTCCAATAAAATAGTTGAGATGGAACGAGCTAACTCGGACAATATAATCATATAAAAAAAACTGGAAAATATTTTACTGGACGAAAACTTTGTCAACCTCCGTAGAAAATTAAAATAGAAAAAGAAATTCAATCAATGGGGTCCTTTTTCTTTGGCAGAGAAGAGAGAGAGGGACGTTTGTGTTTGTGCTTTTGAGCAATAATTCAATTCAATTGGGATACGTAGACTCTTTCTTTGTAGCTTCCTTCACTTGTACTTTTAGCTGTCCATTGTGTATATATAGTGGAGTATCGATACAGGGGATGGTCTTTGAAGGAATTTCCTACTTCCTTCTATTAAAGTTCAAAGAAAACCCAGCAGTAACACTAATAATCAGTGAAACATTGTTCACTAGGATAGAAGGCATGTAATGCCAATTGACAAAGTGACGTTAAGCATCCCTAGTAGTATGAAAAGAGGGGTGTAATATCATCTACGTATGTACTGCTCCTCGTTGAGTAGATTTGATAAGACTTGACCCGCTCCTAGCAACATCGGGTTGCTATAGCATGTCGGGAATAAGGGGGGNTTTAACCAAAGAATTAGATTCTCAGTCAAAGCCTATTTTTAGAAGTACTCGGGTTACTGATAATCAAAAAATTCAATATTCTCTCAGAAATAAGAAAGGAAATTAGAATAAGAAATGACAAAGTATTCAATAGAAAGCACAAGAAAGTAATTTTATTCCAATAATAATCAGAACGTCTCTGTACAAATGACATTTCTTTCCCTTATATAGAGGTCTTCAAGTACAATGTCTTTTCCCTTTTAAGACCGAGTCAGTATGACATTAATGAAACGTTATAATTGGTAATCGTAACTGTTCGTGAAGATTCTGTAACGTTTGTAATCATCCACGCTTATTAATTGAAGATCCATGAATCTGCCCTTTTTACTGTCTTGGTTCATTCTACCGGTGCCTCTTCATATAACTTAAAGAGACTCGAGCAACCATTTCTTTTCACCTCGTGGGTGATTTGTTCGTATCTGCTGCGACTCGTGTCTCTTTTAGTACTCCTCTCCAGCTGTCGCTTTTCTAGTGATCCACGTGCCTTGCCATGTCAATCACATAATTAACCCCACGTGTAACATTTATTTTTACCAATACCGATAGTCCCCCCACTTACCAATTATTCAGCAATTGAATATTTGGGAAGTGGATCATATTTATGGCAGGAATTGTTTGCCGCCGTTTCTCACGTACCATTGCATCTTCCTCTGAACCAATGCGTCGTATGTCACTTTCATTTAATTCATGTGACACGTGACAGTCATCGATTGGTTTTGCAACTCTTTCAGCGGGTTTTAGGGCTTTTTTGCGGCTGCATCAGTCATGAAGTGACTATTTTCATAATGATGTTTCCGTCATTACCCTCTTTACATGACGGTTGCTTTTTCATATGAATACATCCTTTACCTTTGATTTTACGAAAAACTTTCTTCGGTGTTCTTTATTCACAACTTACTCTTGTTTTTCAGTACGTACTACTTCCCCATACAACTATGTCTTCTTCAAATCCCGATCCTCGAAACGTCGTCATACTAGATGAACTTCCCCCTTCTTCCGCTCCTATCAGGAGTAGGATAGGTGGTAGGTTACGTAGTTTAGGGTCAGTGTCTGTACGTGGTTCTCCTTCTCAACCTAATACTACTCCTCCATCATCTTCTAGAACTAGGTCTTCTTCTTCACGTAGATCTTCCCCTAGAAGTAGGGATTCTAGTGAACCGCTTCGTGAACCTACTGTCGACAAGAGTATTCCCGCTGAACTTTCCCTTGTCACTGATAGAGAATTAATCAAAAATCAGGTCATTTCCCTGACTTTTCATGATCGTGCTGATATTTACCTTTCCTAGATTACTGAGGGTTTAGTTTCTATTGTGCAGAGAGATTGCTATTGGAAATTTGACTTCCCGATTCTGGTCCCCCATGAAAATCAAAGGATCACTTCCTTTAAAGCTGGTTTTTCTTTTGTGTATACGTATCTCTTCACATTAGGCTTTAGTCCACCTATTGATCCAGTTATCATTGAGTTTTGTCGTTTCTTTGATGTGTATTTAGGACAGATTGGTCTTATTGTATGGAGGGGTGGGGCATGCCTTAGATACTTGTCAATTTTGGCTTCTTTACCTTTCAACTTTTACCATATGATTCATCTTTACTCTCCCAAATTATTTTGTCATGGGATTTTTACTCTCGTAGTGAGGAGTAAGAGGGTTTTGGTTAGCCCTGAAGACGACAAAGATCGTGGCTGGTATGCTCGATTTGTTGCTGCTCCTACAAATGGGTTAGTAGGTGAAGAGAACATGCCCTTCCCTGAGAAGTAGAACTTTGCACGTAAGTCTTTCTTTCAATCTTTTATTTTTCTTCTTTTTTTGTGAAGAACTTGTAATCTCGTAACTGTTTTACTTTCTTTTTCAGCAACCATGGGAATTGTTGAGGAGATTCCTGATCTCCGTGGTTGGGTAGAGAAATTGTTAACCGTTGCTCCTATGGAAGAAAGGTCCTGGAAATACCTTTCAAATAGATTTGGATGGAAAGTTAAGACTCACAGTAACTTTCTCTTTCACTTTCTTCCTTACTTCCATGTTTATTTTGGAACTTATTAACCCTTTTTTTTGTTAGGGTTTTCCATTCGAGGTGTGAGTGCTACTTCAATCATTGCTTTAAAGCTCTCTCTATCAAAGGCTCAAGAGATAATCTTGAGTTCTTCGTCAAAAAGAAAAGCTGATAGACCACAGAACTCTGAGGATGAAGAAGAACGGGACGAAGGCTCGTTGGTTCGTAAGCCACGGGCTAGGAGACAGGTCATTTCAGATGATGAAGCTACTCCCCCTCCTAGTTCTGTTCCCATGTCCGAGCCTGAAAATGCTACCTTAGTGAGTTCTGATGAAGAGACGCATGCTGCACCCCGTGACTCTACTAAACAACTCTTTTCTCATGGGTTTGATGAAGAAAGCTTTAGCTTTATATCTGAGGAAATGCCTCTTGCCACTTTTCATGCCTCTGATCCGATTGAACCTTAGTTACCCGTTCCTGCTGCTGTTGCCACTGTTCCGCCCATGGATATTTTGACTTCCTCGACTGCCCCTACTGTTACAACTTCCCATGTTGAAGTTGGTTTCTCTAGTAACAGTAGGGCAATGAATCAAGTTACCATCGAGATTCCTGAAGATGGTAATCTTTTGAAGAAATCTGTCCAAGCTGATGTATGGCTGAAACCACTGATTGGCCCAGTTGAGAAGTCAAAACTGGAAAGTCACAGCTTTCTAACGTGGATGAATGATATTGTGCATTCGTCTTTAAAGGTATTTTAGTGGTACCACATTCCTCTTTTCATTGCATAGATCAATCTCATCGGAACGGAGATAATGCAAAAGGATCATCCACACAGAGCAGTTGATGAATGATTATCACACTGAGGTGGACAACTGGAAAGAACAGTTCGAGGGCTTCAACTTGAGATGGAGGTTTTAGAGGAAGAAAAGTGCACCTTAGAGCAGCAAGTAAATGTTATGGCAGCGGAACTAGCGGTTGAGAAAGCCTCATCCAATCAGGCGGGCAAAGACATGAATCTTCATTTGCTGAGCAGCTTTCCAAGGCTTCTAAAGAAATTAGGAGCTTAAAGGATTTGCTAAACCAAAAAGAAGCTTACTCTGTGGAGCTTGTTCAAATGCTCACGCAAACGCAAGAAGATCTTCGTGTATCTTCATACAAGGTTCAGTTTTTAGAGAGATCTCTTGCCCCCTACATGCTTCTTACGATGCTTCCTTGAATGAGAAGGATGAATTAAGAGCTGAGGTTGAGCAGTGGGAAAAAGATTATGAGGCCCTTGAAGATAAAGCCGTTGTTGATGTTAGCTGGGCTTTTTTGAACACTCGCCTCCAAACGTTAATGGAAGAAAGTTGGTAAGGCTTTGAATTAAATGCTGAGATTGCAAAAACTAGAGAGACGATTGAAAAGACCCAGCAGAGTCAAAACTTTTCTTCACATGTGGTTGGCATTCCCGAGGGTGATGAAATCACTCATGGTGAGGCTGTTGCTCAACCTTTTCCTGCTCAAGTTGCTCTTCCTTCTAGTAATGATGCCACTCTTTATCCTACCGGTTCAGATTTTGCCCCGCAGTGAAAGTTAAAAATTTTAAAATGTTTCTTTGTTTTTTTTATTGGTGTAACATTTGGAGATTTACCCCTAGTACCATTTGGGGGTAATGTTTTGGAAAATCTTACCCCTAGTCCGTTTTGGGCTTTTTCGTATAAGACAATTAGGTTGGAACTAAGTTCATACTTAGTTTTAACCAAGTTATTATAATATCATCTTCTAAGTTTTTGTTCAACTTCTATGATATTTTATTCCGAGTTTCTGTACTACTCTTTTGTTATGCATTAAAAATGCTTCCGTACTTTGTGACTTTTTGAAACAAGCACGATTTATAAAAGAGGACCCTTTTATAAACGACACTTAATGAAGAAGACGTCTCAACTTCATAATGGTGTAAACATACGAAAGAAGAAATAGGAACACACACGTTTCTTTGAATAACTTTGAGGAAGTTTTGTATCTTTCGAACTTTCAAATTTTATAATATTTTACATGTATTCAAGTATCATCTATAACTCTTTCGTAACTATTTTCTTTACAACAGATTTTACAAAATTCAAGGGTATATCTTGCAATCCATGACTAAATATTGCCATTTGTAAGATTTTGAAATTTACATCCACGAGTATATTCTTCATAGGTTTTTGAATCAGGCTTGCATTTTTGGCTCTTGACTTTGCTCTTAACTTTCGATTTGTTGGGTAAACCATAGGCTTGATTTGAATTCTGACTTTTCCAGTCTTCTTTGCCTACCTTTTATATATATATATATATATATATATATATAGTCCCCCAAGTATTTTAGCTTTGAAGTATGAAATCTCGAGCACTTGATTATTCCTTCTATGTGGTCCATTTCCTGAAAACATACGGGACTTAGAGGTGTATATAATTTAGATAATGACTGCTTAACCCTTTATATTTCCATCAGAAAGGTTGTAACCCTAGACCGGGAATAATGTTGCTTCTGCTTGTCTTTCAGGTCTAATATCATCATTTGGTGTGGGTTAGCTTTTTTCCTATCATCTAAAATTATTAGTATAATTTTAACTATACAAAACAAAAATTGTAATTGAACGATACCTGACCGTGGGTATTTCCTTTACTCAGAAATAGTATTTCTTTAAATGAACAACATTCCAACTCGAGGGTAAAACCTTTCCATCCATGATTTCTAACTCGTAGGTACCTTTTCCAGCGATACCTCGAACTTTATAGGGTCCTTCCCAATTTGGATTTAACTTTCCTGCGACAGTTGTTTTCATTGATTGGAAAACCTTTTTAAGAATAAAGTCACCAATTTCGAAGTAACTGAGGTGAGACTTTCTGTTGTAGTATCGTTCTATGATTTGCTTTTGTGCTGTCATCCGTATTAAAGCTGCTTCTCTTCTTTGTTCGAGTAAGTCCAAGTTTGTTCTTAATTCCTCATCGTTCGACTATTCCATTGCCAATGTGAATCTCGTGCTTGGTTCTCCTATTTCAAATGGGATTAAAGCTTTTGAACCGTACACAAGAAAAAATGGAGTTTCTCCCGTGGATGTTTTTGTTGTGGTTCTATAAGCCCATAACACTCCTGGTAATTCTTCAGGCCAATTCCCTTTTGATTTTTCTAGTCTCTTCTTCAAATTATTGATGATAGTCTTATTTGTTGACTCAGCTTGTCCATTTTCCATATGATGGTAAGGTGAATAGGTTATTCATTTGATTTTCTAACTTTGAAAGAACTTCGTGAATTTCGAGCCTATAAATTGTGGGCCATTATCACATACGATTTCTTTTGGAACTCCAAACTGGCATATAATGTTTCGCCAAATGAAGTCTTTCACCTCCTTTTCTCGTACCTGTTTGAAAGCTCCTGCCTCTACCCATTTTGAAAAGTAATCTGTTAACACTAATAAGAACCGTACCTTTCCTTTAGCTTGTGGTAAAGGCCCTACTATATTCATTCCCCATTTCATAAATGGCCATGGGGAAATAACTGTATGTAATAACTTCTGCAGGTCGATGCATATTGTTGGCATATCGTTGACACTTATCATATTTGGCTACAAACATTTCCGCATCTTCTTCCATTTTAGGCCAGTAGTATCCTGCCCTGATTAGTGTTTTAACTAAAGATCTTCCACCTGCGTGATTTCCGCAATGTCCTTCATGTACTTCTCTCATCACGTACTCCGTTTGATTGGGTCCAAGGCACCTTGCTAAAGGACCGCCAAATATTTTTCGATATAAATTATCTCGAATTAGGCAGTAACGAACAACTTTTCGTTGAAGAACTTGAGATTCTTTTCGTTGAAGAACTTGAGATTCTTTCTTGCCTTCAGGTACGATCCCGGGTTAAATTATTAAATCTTACCTCATGTTTATCCTGGTCAAGTGCTGAATGAAATAAATGTATTACAATAGCATTTTCTTCACTCGTTACTTCTGCAACTGAAGCAAGGTTAGCCAACGCGTCTTCTTTTGCATATTCTTCCCTGGGTATTTGCACGATCTTCCATTATTGGAATTGCCTGACCAGTTCTCGTGCCTTTTCCAAGTATTGTTGCATTCGTGCCTCTCTATCAGTGTAAGTCCCCTACATCTGATTGACTACCAGCTGAGAGTCATTTTTAATTATGATTTGCTCTATGGAGAGTTCTCGTGCTAGTTCCAAACCTGCAATTACAACTTCATACTCTGCTTCATTGTTAGTAATAGGGTAACATTTAATTGCTTGTCTTATACTTTCACCTGAGGATGGGATTAAGGCAATACCTAAACCGGCTCCTTTGACATTTGAAGAGCCATCAGTAAATAAAGTTCACGTACCTGGATTAGCTCCAGTTAAAATTTGTAATTCCTTTTCTACTTCAGGAATTATTTTTGTATTAAAATCTGCGACGAAATCTGCTAAATTTTGAGACTTTATTGTTGTTCTAGGTTGATAAATAATGTCATATTCACTTAGTTCTATTGCCCACTTGGCTAGTCTGCCTGACAATTCTTGTTTATGCAAAATATTCCTTAATGGATATGCAGTTACTACGGAGATAGGATGTCATTGAAAATATGGTCTCAATTTCCTAGATGCCATGACTAATGCTAAAGCTAGTTTCTCTAGATGAGGATATCTAGTTTCAACATCTAATAAAGATTTACTAACATAATAAATAGGAGATTGTTTACCTTTGTCCTCCCTTACTAAAACTGCACTTACAACTACTTCTGCAACTGCAAGATATACAAATAGTCTTTCTCCATCCCTTGGTTTAGACAGTAGGGGAGGATTTGTTAAGTATGCCTTCAAATCTTTGAGGGCTTGTCGGCATTCCTCAGTCCATTCAAACTGATTTTGCTTCTTCAATATTGAAAAGAATTTAACGCTTTTCTCTGAAGATCTTGAAATGAATCTTCCCAAAGCTGCAATCCTACCTGTCAATCTTTGTACCCCTTTTTTTCTTGTGAGTGTATCAGGTATTTCTTCAATAGCTTTAATATGTGCAGGATTTACTTCAATTCCTCTATTAGATACGAGAAAGCCTAGAAACTTACCTAAAGCTACGCCAAAAATGCACTTTTTTGGGTTCAGTTTCATATTATATCTGTGGAGGATCTCAAAAGTAGTTGAAAGATATTGAAAATGATCTTCCGCTTGGGTAGATTTAACCAACATATCATCAATGTACACTTCCATCGTCTTCCCCGGGTATTCTTGGAACATCTTGGTCACCAACCTCTGATACGTGGCTCCAGTATTTTTCAAGCCAAAAGGCATGATTTTGTAATAATAAGTCCCCCTGTTTGTAATAAATAAAGTTTTTTCTTCGTCTAAGGGGTCTATTTTTATTTGATTATAACCAGAATACGCATCTAGAAAGCTTAATAATTCGTGGCATGCGGTAGCATCAATCAATTGATCTATATGCAGTAAAGGGAATGAATTCTTCGGGCATGCTTTATTTAAGTCAGTGTAATCCATACAAACTCTTCATTTACCATTCTTTTTTGGAACTACCACAGTATTAGCTAACCAATTAGGATATTTTACCTCGCATATTAAATCGATCTTTAAGAGTTTCTGTACCTCTTCATCGATCACTTGATTTTTGAATGATCCTTGCTTCCTCTTCTTTTGTTTGACAGGTATGAATGATGGATCTTCATTTAATTTATGAGTCATCACCTTCGGAGGTATACCTGTCATATCTGAATGGGACCATTTAAATATTCAATTAACTTACCTCTCCTATCTAGGTTTAACCTTGCTCCGATATGAATTCTTCAATCTGGCCATTGTTCGAATATTGGAACAACTTCAAGATCCTCAATCGTTGTTTTAATGTTTTTGTTCTCCTTTGGATCTTGAATTATATCTGGTCTGGAGTCCACGTCTGTTTATTTTTATACAATTTCTGTTGAAATTTGATTTACCACATCTTTCTCACTTGCACCCGCATCTTTTTGACTTGCACTCGTATCTTTTTGACTTGCATTCGTATCTTTTTGACTTGGCTGTATCACCGAATTGATGCTCCTTGAAGTTTGTTGATATCCTCGAATATGTTGAATTCCCCATTTTGAAGGGAATTTGATAACTTGATGTAATGTGGATGGCACAACATCCATGTCATGAATCCACGGCCTCCCAAGAATCACATTATAGGCCATATCCGTGTCTATCACTTGAAATTTTATTTCTTTGATGACCTCTTCTTCGTATGTGCTTAGTTCAATCTCCCCCTTTGCAATAACAATTGAGTTATCAAACCCAGATAAGGAACGTACTTTTGGAACTACACCATCTCCCATCAGCATTGTTTTCACCACTCGTAATAGAATGATATTCACAGAGCTACCTGGGTCAATCAAAACTCGTCTTACATTAGTATCATGTATAAGTAAAGATATTACCAGTGTATCGTTGTGAGGAATCATTAATCCATCGGCATCTGCATCATCAAAGGTTATGTTGTCGTCTTCCAGAGTTTGGCGAGTTCGCTCCCCGTGAGTTATTGTGAACTTTGTTGTTTTTCTCGCGGCTGTATAGGTTACGCCGTTGACTTCTTCTCCGCCGTTTATCACATTTACTGTTCTCTTTAGAGACGAAGGTTTTGGGGGATCATGCCTATTTTACATGTAAGCTTGTTTTCCTTCCTCGCTGAACTATTCCGTTAGATAGCCCTGCTTCAATAAATGTTTCACCTCACCTTGTAATAATCTGCAGTCTGATGTTCTATGGCCGTGGTCATTATGGAACTCGCACCAAAAGTCTGGGTTTCTTCTATTTGGAAGTGATCTCATCTCTTTAGGCCATCGTACCTTATCCCCCATGCTTCTTAAAATAGCGACCAACTCGGAGGTACTCACGTTAAAATTGTAGTCCCCAATCCTTGCGTTTGTATTAGCATCTCTGTTACGTTCACCTCGATCTTTTCTGAATCTCGACGATGACGAACCTAAATCTCTATTTGCGAACCTGTGATCAGCCCGCACGTTTTCGAATTTGGAACAAGCTTCTCGCCTCGAAGGTACCATATAAGGCTCGTACCTTTTCTTACCGGACCTCTTCTCAGATTCTGGCCGCCTCGAACCTGTTTTTTCTTCAACCCTTAACTGAGCTACGATATCTTCTTTGATCCGTAACTTGGTACTGTACCTATTATAGACATCATTCCATATCGTGGCTGGGAATTCTCGTAGGCTCTCTTTAAGCCTCCTCGTAGCTTTTGAACGTTTTTCGTTTAAATTGCTTGCAAATGCCATGGCTGCCCAATTGTCAGGTACTCTTGGTAGCAACATTCTTTCACGTTGGAATCTGTCTACGAATTCTCGAAGCAATTCTGTATCTCCTTGCTTTACTTTGAATATATCCTCCATTCTCTTTTCAATTTTTTGTGCACCTGAGTGTGCTTTTATAAATAGATCTGCAAGCTCAGCAAAAGAGTCAACAGAATTTTCATGTAAAAGAGATTACCATGTTAACGCTCCTTTAGTAAGTGTTTCTCAGTCAAATCCTATTTTTAGAAGTACTCGGGTTACTGATAATCAAGAAATTCAATATTCTCTCAGAAATAAGAAAGGAAATTAGAATAAAATATGACAAATTAATCAATAAAAATCACAAGAAAGTAATTATATTCCAATAATAATCAGAACGTCTCTGTACAAATGACATTTCTTTCCCTTACTGTCTTGGTTCATTCCACCGGTGCCTCTTCATATAACTTAAAGAGACTCGAGCAACCATTTCTTTTCTCCTCGTGGGTGATTGTTCGTATCTGTTGCGACTCGTGTCTCTTTTAGTGCTCCTCTCCAGCTGTCGCTTTTCTAGTGATCCACGTGCCTTGCCATATCAAACACATAATTAACTCCACGTGTAACATTTATTTTTACCAATACAGGGACATACTCAATGTGACCACTCCCTTTGTTAGGAGCTTTTCGCCCTGCTCATCGAGTTTTGACTTACAAGTATTTGTTAATTCTCTATTTTTTAACGTGTTTACACAACTTATGCAAAACCATGTATACGCCACTAGTCTAATCGTTCTTTTATATTTACTAAATTAGTCAACCTATCTTAAGTTTCGTTTAGTCTTTTGAGAGACAACCATTGAATTATAACTCATTGAGGTCTAATTTAACCAAATTACTAAATTTAGGTCCATCAAATTGTATATCCAAATGGTAATATGGATAAAGTTGAATTTGTTGTATGCCAAATTTAGCTTTGGTTTGGACAATTTCTAACCGCAAAATTTATGAATTTGAGTTCCTTTCACTGTGTAACAAGATTATGAACTAGAATTGAGAATTTAGCTTAGATTCATGAATTTGGGAATTTGGATGCTGAACATTTATATAGAGTTTGAATTTCCACCATTTGTTGGTAGGAAATGTATTAAAAACATGAAATTGAGGAATATTGTTATGGATGTGATTAAAAAAAAAAGTGATACTCCCTCTATCCAATTTTAAATGTCGTTTTTGCCCAAAATATTGTTTCAAAATATCTGTGTTTTAAAAAATTTAACAGAATCATTATTTTCTTTCAATTTTACTCTTGCTATTGAAGTGATAATAGTAGGTACTCGCTTTCCAGTATTAGTATTAAAAGGTCAAGTAAATTACAGCTACTACTTAATTCTACTCCCTCCGGTCCACTTTAATTGATTTGTTTATCCGTTTTCACACATATTAAGGGATTCACCTTATAACATTAATTAATAATAAAATTGACCATATTAACCTAAATTTGTTCCTTGAAAATATAACAAACACTTCTATACTTTTAGTCCAAGGGCAACTTTGAAAATAAAAAGTTAATTCCTTCTTGATACGAGGAAAAATCAAATATTGTGGATGATAAAAAAAGGTTAAAAAATTAATTAAAGTGAACTGGAGGGATTAATGTTTTCTTAATGAATTTAATTGCGGGATTCAATTGTATTTAACAGTCAGAATTTATTGGGGTTTCGAAAAATGGGCAACAGAGCGACAAAGGATATAATGCATATATCAAAATTGCTTCTTCTTCCCAAAAAGAAAAAGTGACGATATAGATTTCAAGTCATCGACATGGACGTTACAAAGGTAATTTTTGTTTTAATTAATTACAGTTGACTCTTCTATATAAAGTTTTTGAGAAAAGTAACATTCCTTCGTATTTATGGACCTATATTTGTTGTCACTTTCTATCTGCTCAAAGAAAAATACGATCATAGTACTGCTTTTGATTAGTGCAATTGTATCAAAGGAAATTACTGGAATATTACCCTTCCTTTTCTTTTTAGCTTCATATATCGGCTTGTACTTTTAATTATCCCTTGTGTACATATTACTGTGAAATTTTGGTGCAGGGGTGGGTGGGTGGTTTTTGAAGGAATTTCCTGCTTCGTTCTGTTAAAGTTCAAAGAAGAATGTTCCTACCACATTTAATGTTACAATATGTATCAGTTAACTAGGTCCAACACCAATAATTCTATGGAGTAGAGCCCAACCATACAAACTTTTTCAATAGCAATAATTGTTATAACTTTGTTGAAAATATCATCTATTGTTCTCTTACCACAACCACAATTTTTTCACATACAGTTTTCTCACTCTTTTCAAAGAATTAACACCGAGTCCATGGCATCTTATTTAAGGGGTTGGATATGTATTTGGCCTTTAATTAATTACAGTAGCTGATTCTTTTATATGAAGTTTTGGAGAAAAGTAATATTCCTTCTCATTTATGGACCTACATTTGTTGTCATTTTCTATCTGCGCAAAGAAAAGTAGGACCATAGTACTGCTTTTTGATTAGTTCAACTGTTGTCTGTGACTAAGAAAACTACTGGGATATTGCCCTGTGTTTTCGTTGTAGCTTCATATATCGGCTTGTATTTTTAGCTGTCCCTTGTGTACATATTACAGTAGTTGATTTTTCAATATAAAACGTTTGAGAAAAATAAGACCATAGTACTTCTTTTGATTAGTGCAACTGTTGACAAAGAAAATTACTGGGATATTACCCTTCATTTTCTTTGTAACTTCATATATCGGCTTGTACTTTTAGCTGTCCCTTGTGTACATATTACAGTGGAATTTGGTGCAGGGATGGTGGGTGGTCTTTGAAGGAATTTCCTACTTCCTTCTATTAAAGTTCAAAGAAAACCCATCTCATATAAACTTTTCTCATTTGAAGTGCCAGTAGCTAATTGTTTATTTCTTTCTCTCCTATTATCATCAGTTGATCTCTTACCATAACTACAATTTATCCACATACAGGTTATTTGTTTTTCGGATAATTAACTGAATCAATGGCATCATCTTCTGCTTCTGCGAGTACTTCACAATTTCCTCGGTGGAACTACAAAGTCTTTCTAAGTTTTAGAGATGATGATACTCGAAGGACATTTACAGGTCACCTCTTCAAAGGCATGGAAAACAGTGGAATATTCACGTTTCAAAACGATAAAAGACTAGAGCATGGCACATCAATATTAAATGAACTCTTGAAAGCTATCGAACAGTCTCAAGTTGCACTCATTGTTTTCTCAAAGAATAATGCAACATCGAGGTGATGCTTATATGAGCTAGTGAAGATCATGGAATGCAAGGATCAATGTGGAGAGACTGTCATACCAGTCTTCTATGATGTGGATCCATCATATGTTCGAAACGAGAGGGAGAGCTTTGCCGAAGCCTTTGATAAACACGAAACAAGAAATAAGGATGATGACGAAGGAATGCAGAAGCTCCAAAGATGGAGGAATGCTCTAACTGCTGCCGCAAATCTAAAAGGATATGATGTCCGTGACGGGTGAGTTAAGAACACATAGTAATTTCTTACAATGAAAAAAATGGAATACTACAAAGAGAGGTTTGCTCAAGTACTAAGGAATAATTTAGGTTGTTCTAGTTACTGTAGGAGCAAAGTGAGGAGCTCAAAAGGAATAATTTTCTTTCAACTATGGCTGCTTATGTGAAGAGTACATATTTTACTATAGAAAAAGAATATGTACCTCAAAAATGAGTTAAACAAAATAGACACTAAATAAATTTATCATATTTACAAAATAAAAATTATAATGTCATTGATTGTCATTTAGACATTAAAAATATTTTTCTTTTTATTTTCTTGAAAAAAAGGAATGATGGTTGTTATATATGTTTCTATCAGTAGGAAGGTATTGTTCCTATCAATATAATTAGAGAGAAAAAATAAAAAAATATCTTAAATTATTCACGTTTTGCTATTACCCCAGAAGACACTATAGTTCCTATCACTACAATTCCTCAACAACATTCTTGCACGTATAATATTTTGATTGCTCCTTCAAGCGTTTGTTTTATGTGCGGTGTCTTTTAATCATGTCTATGTAAATTAACAATATTTAGTAGCTCAGTTTGTTGGCTATTTACCTAGTTGATGAGAGTTCGACTCATCACCTAGCAATTCTCTCCCTTTCCCCTACCCCTATGTAATAAAAAAAATAATTATGAAATGCTTACTAATACTTGACTTTCTTACATTTATCCACAATTAATCTTCTTATTTTTGTAGTATTGAAGCAGAGAATATTCAGCAGATTGTCGACCAAATTTTCAAATTGTGCAATAGTGCTACTTTGTCTTCTTTGTGAGATGTTGTGGGAATAGATACTCATTTGGATAAATTAAAATCCCTACTTAAGGTAGGAATCAATGATGTTCGGATCATATTGGGGATCTGGGGCATGGGCGGTCTAGGGAAGACGACAATAGCAAGAGCCATTTTTGACACTTTATCTCATCAATTTGAAGCTGCTTGTTTCCTTGCAGATATTAAAGAAAATGAAAAATTGCATTCTTTGCAAAACACCCTTCTCTCTGAATTGTTAAGAAGAAAAGATGATTACGTCAATAATAAGCTTGCTGAGAAGCGGATGATTCCAGAAAGACTTTGCTCTAAGAAGGTGCTAATTGTGCTTGATGATATAGATCATAAAGATCATTTAGAGTATTTAGTAGGTGATATTGGTTGGTTTGGTAATGGCAGTAGGGTTGTAGTAACAACTAGAGACAAACATTTGATAGGGAAAGGTAATGAAATATACTCCTCGAACCGTGGTAAAGACCATCGAGAATTCTTCGAAACCCATTTGCACACAACCAAGCTATCATAACCGAATCTCTCTAACTCAACCCAGTCACGCAGGTCGCCAAAACCCAAGAGCATTGCCACGAAACGCCTGTGGAGGCTAGCCACATCGTAAGTACCCAAAGTACCGATTATACTCGTTACTGTGCTGATCCAACCTACTACCACATTGTCCTATTTCTCCAAGTCCCTTCCAAATTGCCTTCAAATTGGTACTTCCCCTTGATGGAACACCACGATCCTTAACCAAAATTTACCACACAAGAGACCCTAGTATAAAACCACAACGCCCTAAGGCCCATAAGCGGCCGAATTTCCTTTTAAGTGCCCCAAAAGCACCGCAACCGAGACATCCACTACGAAAGACCTTATGTGAATTTAAAATTGCTCATCTTCCCTTTTCTTATACTAAAATGTAGAATCCATAGTCATATAGAATTATCACAAGTCTCGACACCATCCAATGTAACTCTCAGTTTCTAGCCATATACACCTCTTGAAAATTCTCAATCACTACATATAAATCTTGAATCCATTAGAATCATTCTCAAGAGTCATCCACTTTGCTCAAATCTAAATTGCACCGCTCCAAATGGGCTGAAAGACACGTGCCCCCACTAGCACAACAACACCCAAAGAAGTAACCCTGCCTTAATACCACCGATCAAATTCATACTCAGTGTACACTACATCCTTCGCGAATAACCACTCAATTATTTTATGATTCCCATGATTTTCATATACTCCGAAATCGCCACAACCCGTATCCAGAAATGTCCTTACTCGAGTCATTCTCGAACTCAATCTCTGCAACTCATAACTAATCCACAAGTATGCCTCAGACCAAAATTAAAATTTAACATATAACCATGAAATCAAATTGTCAATAGCAGGATCCTCCACTTGGCTCAAAGCCAAGGAATTAAGCATCTGATAACTTACAATACCCATACTCTGTTGCTGCCAAAATCCCGCACTGAAATTCAACTAAATCTTTCATAAGCTTGAGTAGCACAAACTATATCCAAATATAACCCACTGATAGAGAAGAAAGCCTCCACACAACATCATAAAATCACACATCCGTAGATTACCTCGCAGGTTATAACCATCCTGCTTCGCCTCAAACTGACATATCTCTATACCCTTCCACAGTTACAACTACTACGCAATCACTTAGTCTTCCTGATTCTGAACCTATCAACAAGACATGAGAATCTACTTCAATCCACAACTAAACAACATGAGAGATCCCCCAACACACCTATAACTCGAGACCATACGCCAAATCAAGACAGAAATCAGACACATCATAGTTTTTACTACATCTCAAGTAAACTCTTCTCGTCACATTCGAACAATCTGAACACATCTCGCAGTCTCATCATACTCACCGTATAGTCATCCAATCATAAATTCTACTAATAGGGACACAAGCGGACCTATAAGTCCTAAAAGCACGTGCTCACACAATCGAAATCTCCGTGCTCAAGCTACCATCAAAACCCGACCTCAAGTCCTCCAGACTGGCCTGTCATCAGCACGCCAAAACCACATCTTGCACCTAAACCATAGAATCACAAGCCACCGGCATACAGCCGATACCGAGCGCTCACATGTGCATATGAATACGTGGAAGGAATTCAAAGAGTTACGCTTCAAGCTGAATCAAGGCCGCACGATAAGGAAAGAAAGATGGGAAGTATATCCTAAATGTCCTGTAGCCTCTCGAAGATAGGTATGGACGTCATCATACCGATCCGCAAGACTCTACTAGACACTTGCTCATGACTTGTAGAACCTATGAACCTATCGCTCTGATGCCAACTTGTCACGACCCAAAATCCAACTAGTTGTGATGGCGCCTAACTCAACCCGCTAGGTAAGCCAATTAATAGCTATCCAATTCCAATGATATTAACAAGACAAATAAATAAAAGTAATTTATTGAATCTTATACATTTTCCAAGGACTGGTAATACAAATCATGAGCTTCTAAGAATAGAGTTTACAAAGATGAAATGAAATAAATACAATGTCTGTTTGAAAAGTACATAAACAGATTTTTTATAGATCTAAGGCTACCACGAACAAGAGGCAGCTACAACCGGGACGCATGTACATCTTCAAATCCAGCTCCCATCGAACGCAACAACATCAGCAGCCAACATCTGCACGCAAGGTGCAGAAGTGTAGTATGAGTACAACCGACCCCTATGTACTCAATAAGTAACAAACCTAACCTTAGGTTGAAAGTAGTGACGAGCTAACAAAAAGGTCGGGTCCAACACCAATATTTCACAACAGTTCATAACAGCATAATACAAGTAACAAAAGCGTATCTCAGAAATAAAAGGCTCAGTTTGTTCACAGTTCCGGAAAAGTAGGCATTTTTTTTTCAAGTATCTCAGTGAAAACCCAAACCGTTTACTCAAAAAGCCAAAATATGAGTAAATTTGAAAACTGTGATTTTTTTTCCTAAAAGTCCTTTCAACAAATAGTAAGATGTTTCATTTTCAGATAGCATGAGAAAAGTACTTCTATATGCCTACATGTCAAGATACAGGTAAAATCATAAATGTCCCCAAAACTGAGTAGCAGAAGGAAATGCACCTCTATGCATGTATCACAAGTACGCATGTCAAATGCAATGCATCTCGATGATGAGCTCATGTACTCACACTCTTAGAGTACTCAATCTCACTGTCTCACATTCTCTCTCACTATGATCAGCACACTAAATCACTCAGCGTTGTACAATACCTATTGCGGTGTGCAGCCTGATCCATATTTATAGTCGACTGCGGCTCACTGGGGGTATGCAGACTCCGGAGGGGCTCCTTTCAGCCCAAGAGCTATATCGCTGCGGCGTGAAGCCCGATCCCATAGAATGTAATCACTATATCGCTGCGGCGTGCAGCCTGGTCCCATAAAACGTAATCAATATAATATGTTGCGGCGTGCAGCCCGATCCCAAAATATCACTCTCACTCGGGCATAATGCCTAAACTTGATATCTAGCATGATTGACAACTTAACTACTTTATCACATGGTGAAAATATGGATATCAACAAAGTACGACCACTATACAATGCCATGGGAACATCAGAGTCTCAATTCACATGGTGCACGCCCACACGCCCGTTACACAGCATGTGTGTCACCTCAACAATAATCACATAACACATATTTTGGGGTTTCATACCCTTAGCTTCAAGATTAGAAGAGTTACTTACCTCGAACAAGCTAATACCAATGTTGAGCAAGCCAAGCGATGCTCCAAAGATTCCATCACGCGCGTAGCGACCTCTGAACGGCTCAAAAATAGCCAAAAGCAACTCAAATACATTAAATAAAGCCCAAGGAAACAATTCCAAATGATAAAGATCGAATCTTTAATCAAAATCCAAAATCGACAAAAATCACACCCGGACCCGCACCTCGGAACCCGACAAAACTCACAAAAATCCGACAATTCATTCAATTACGAGTCCAACCATACTAGTTTCACTCAAATCCGACTTCGAATCAATGTTCAAAACTCAAAATTCACATTATGAAACTTTAGGCCAAAAACCCTAATATCCTCTTTAAAATTCACAATCCAATTACCAAAAATGAATATAGATTCATGAAATATAACCAAAATCGAGTAGAGAACACTTACCCCAATTCATATGGTGAAAATTGCTTCAAGAATCGCCTCAATCCGAGCTCCATAGCTCCCAAAATGAAGAAAGAACCAAAACCCTCAATAATATAGCTTCTGCCCAGCAATTCCGCATTTGCGGACAATTCGTCGCATCTGCGACCACCGCTTTTGCGGTAAAACTTCGCTTCTGCGAAAATAACTGACCCAACAATCCCTTACACCTGCGGTCTTTAAGCCGCTTCTGCAATCGCGCTTCTGCACACTTGAACCGCATCTGCGGTTGCGCAGGTGCGTCCAAGCACACGCACCTGCGATCCTCACGCCCAGCTCCCCTTCACGATTATGCGACTCCTTTGTCGCTTCTGCGACCATCGCACCTGCGCAAACCAGCCGCAGGTGCGATCACACCAGAACCAACAGCTTAGCAAAAATCCAAAAAATGCAAAGAAATGATCTAAACCTCATCCGAAACTCACCTCGAGCCCCTCTGGACCCCGTCCGAGCATGCCAACAAGTTTCATAACACAATACGGACCTACTCGAGGCCTCAAAGCACACATACCAACAACAAAATAACGAATCACACCTCAACTCGAAATTAATGAACTTTAAAACTTCAAACTTCCACAACCGATGCCGAAACCTATCAAATCACGTCGGATTGACCTCAAAATTTGCACACAAGTCACATTCGACATTACGGACCTGCTCCAACTTCCGAAATCGGAATCCAACCCCGATATCAAAAAGTCCACTCCCAGGCCACATTTAACCAAGGACCTCCAAATAACAATTCGGGCGCGCTCCTAAGTCCAAAATCAACTAACGGAGCTAATGGAACCATCCAAATTCTAATCCGAGGTCAAATGCTAAAAAGTCAAATTTAGTCAACTCTTTCAAATTTAAAGTTCTCTAGTTGAGAATTATTTTTTTAAATCAGTCCCGAATAACCTGAAAACCAAAACCGACGATTCACACAAGTCAAAATACATCATACGGAGCTACTCACGCCCGTAAACTACCGAGCAAAGTGCAAATGCTCAAAACAACCATTCGGATCATTACAACTACGCTTTAACAATGAGGCCATGAAAATTATGAAAAGGCTTAGGATATTATGCATAGAGAGGAGGCCCTATGATGATTCCAATATTAGCCATGATGGTTTTGTTGAGTATCTGCCCAACAACTTACATTGTTTTGTTTGGACTAAGTATCCTTGGAAGTAGTTGCCCTCTACATTTGAACCCAAAATGCTTGTTCACCTTGAACTCCGGAGCAGTTCACTGCGTTATTTATGGATGGAAATAAAGGTACAATAGCTGAGTTCTATTTTATTGCCATATTTCTCTCTACCTATCTTTGTCCTTTAATTTAGTGATAATGAACAAATATTATTGCTTTTGTCATGTATTATTTGAGGTACTTCCTTTTTTATCTAGAATTATGATGCATGTCTTTAAATGAACAGAAGTTACTCCCTTCGGTCTATAGTAAGTGATTTTTTTGCCTTTTTATTTTGGTCCAAAATAAGTGACCTTTTACATAATCAAGAAGGAATTAATTTTGTTTTTCCAAACTTTGCCCTTGTTTACAAATATCAATATGTTAAGTTAACAATATACTAATTTTAATTAAAGATAATTTAGTCAAAATACCTTTTTTCTAGGAATTAGTATTTGCTTAAGGAGTATGCCAAGGGCCAAAATATCACGTATTATGGATCGGAGGGAGTATTAATTAATAAGCTCAAATTAATGCATTTCCATCTCAAAGAAATTATTGCATTTTATATTTTTTAGGCTTGTTCTCGATATTATTGTAAGATCTTTATGTCCTTGTTTTCCAAATTTTCCCCTTCATCATTTTAACTAAGAAGCTCAATTTAAGAATTCATTCAGTTATTTCTCATAGTAAGATTAGATTCATATGAATCTCATCCTAGGGGCTGTACACAATGGCGGAGTCAGAATTTTTACCAAAGGGTGTTAAAATATAAAATATTAGATACACCGAAAAGTTAAGGGAAGTCAATATATAGTAAATATATTGTCACGACCCAATTTCCTATAGGTCTTGATGGCGCCCAACATCACAGCTAGGCAAGTCAACTAGTGATTTAAACATATATTTATTTCTTTAAAAATCATCCGAGTAATTAAACTCTTCTTACTTGTAAGAATTAAGAAAATATGAAAGATCTAATAAATTAAAACCATGAAAAATAATTAAGTCCAAAATTCTACTAGTGTGTGTGCCAAGACTTGGTGTCACAAGTGTATGAGCATCTAGTAGATTATACGAAATTTTTTAAATATTGTCTGAAATAAAATAGACAGAATACGAATACAAGAAGAGGCACTAGTTGCTGCAGAACGGCTCAGAAAGACAGCTCACCACTAAGCCTCTGGGTAACGTGGGTATGCGCTGGTAGGTCCTCCTATAATACCTGTCTCGGATCCTGCACAAAAAGTGCAGCAAGCGTAGCATGAGTACGTAAACAACGTATACCCAGTAAGTATCAAACCTAATCTCGAAAAAGTAGTGACGAGAAGTCGACGTTGACACTCATTATGGGTCAATAAATTTTAAAAATAAAAACATTTAATTAAACATGATTTATATGAACAACAATAATTTTCTTAATAAGCAGAAATAATTAATTCTTCAATTTCAATAATTTTCAATTTATCCATTAGCTTCACAAGCTGCAATAAAATGTCAAAGTATCGTGTAATTATTATTATTAGGCATGATTTCTGCAGAGGTCGTACGGCCCGATCCAGAGTGTCGTGTACAATGTCGAAGGACGTGCGGCACGATCCATAGATGCATCTATACTGCCGAGGCATTCGGCCCGCTCCACAAGAAAGGAGGATATTTTCTTATGAACCTCCGGAATGAGAAGTTATAATAAGGCTAAAACATAAGGATGTACAATTTCTATTAACAATTAAATAATTTGCACAAAATTCAAGTATATGAAATTTCGGTCATTTACTATTTCCTCCAACAATTCACAATATAAATCAAGTATTCTAATCAAATAAAGAATACGTTTATCACAAGAAATTCATGATTTGAGTCCTAAACTACCCAGACATGACATAATTAGTAGCTACGCACTGACTCTCGTCACCTCGTGCATACGTAGCCCCCACAATTAGCAACAATTATCAATTTAAATCACCTATGGGGTAAATTCCCTATTAAAAGGTTAGATAAGAGATTTACCTTGTCTCAAAGCCTACATCCCGATTACAATGTCGCGTAAAACTCTCAATTTGATGCCGAAAAATCCGAAACTATCCAAAAATTATATAAAATAATTAATACATGATCAATAATTTAAAATTAGACTATTATATAAATTACCCAATCCAAAATGATAAAATTTTTAAAATTTACCCCGGGCCCACGTGCTCGGATTTCGGAAATTTTTGGAGGAAAACGTTACCCGTAATCTCAAGAACTCAAATATACAATTTCCATCCAATTCCATAATAATTTTCGTGGTTAAAATCTCATTTTTATCAAAACTTAGGTTTTTCATCTAAACCCTTGATTTTCACGATTTATGGGTTATAATCCACCCATAATCTATGTATTTAACTCAAAGTGTGTAGAATTAACTTACCTTCAAGTTGCTAGTTAAAATCCCCTCACAAAAAGCTCCAAAATCGTCCACGAATGGAGAAAATGGGCTCACAAATGGCAGAGCCCTGATTTTTAATACATTCTGCCAAGCAGTGTTTTCGCACCAGCGGAGGGCTAGCCGCAACTGCGGAAAAAGCCTCGCAGGTGCGAGTTTCCCTCACCTAGCCAAGCTTCGCATCTTCACCCAAAGGACCGCAACTGCACGTCTGCTTTTGCGGTGCTTCTTCCGCACATGCGGCTCTAGCCGCTTCTGCGCCATATTGCATCACACCTATGCACTCGCAGGTGCGCCAAAAATCTCACTTCTGCGATCCCCAGGCGTGCTTGGCTTGTCCGCTTCTGCGACTTGTGGCTCGCTTATGCGAGTTCGCACCTACGGCTGGCCAAGCGCAGGTGCGGTTGCAGCAGAAGCTGGAAGCTTCAGCTGCTGCACCAAAGTCCAAAATTGATCTGAGCCTCGTCCGGTTAACACCTGAGGCCCCCGGGGCCCCGCCCAAACATACCAATAAGTTTAAAATCATAAAACGAACTCGCTAGAACCCTCAGAACAAGTAAAAGAATATCAACACTAAGAATCATACCTCAAACCAAATTGATTCAACTTAGAAATTTCAAATTCTTCAAACTTACTCCGAACGCGCCGAAACATACTTAAACTACTCGGAATGACACCAAATTTTGCGTGCAAGTCTTAAATCACCATACGAAGCTATTTCCAGGATCAAAATTCCAAACGGACCTCATTTACTCCAAAACCTACTCCAAACCAAATTTAAAGAACTTTAAACCTTTGAATAGTTAATTTTTCATTATTAAGCGTCGAGACGCTCCCGGTTTGTCCAAAACCCGATTCGAATATACGCCCAAGTCCAAAATCATCATACGAATCTATTGGAACCATCAAATCCCGATTCCGGGGTTATTTTCTCAAAATATTGACCGAAGTCAAACTTAGCCTTTTAAAGCCAAATTAAAGAACTAAGTGTTCCGATTTCAATCCGAACACTTCCAAATCCTGAACCAACCATCCCCGCAAGTCATAAAATAGTAAAAACACATATAGGGAGTTTTATTTAGGGGAACAGGGTTCTAAAAGTCAAAATGACCGGTTGGGTCATTATATATATATATATATAACAGAAAAATTATATAGTTGTCACAACCCAAAACTGTAACCTGTCGTGATGGCGCCTATTGATGATACTAGGCAAATCGACATTTCAAAATACTTCAATATTTCATAAGAAAGATAATTCAAAGCTTTTTCATACAAGAAAGTTTTAGAAAAACCGGAGTTGAATTCAATATAAAATGCGGAAGGATAGCCCCAAACATTGGGGTGTCACCAAGTCACGAGCATCTAGATATCCAGTCTAATAAAAACAGGGTCTATGTATCAATACAGAAAAGAAAGAAAACATAGAACGAGAGACAAGGTCTACGGACGCCAGCAGCTACCTCGTAGGTTCTGGTTCTCGATCGCGTACAAACTCAACGACCTCCGTGATCAAACACACCTGGATCTTCACATGAAGTGCAGGGTGTAGCATGAGTACAAGCAACTCAGCAAGTAACAGAAATAAATAAGGAACTGAGAAGCAGTGACGAGCTATACAATTACAGTTCATTTTCAATAATTCCAGCAAAGAATAGACATGCTTCCATATCCGGTAGTTTAAGTCCAATCAGTTTTATACAGTTAAAGTTCAGGTAATCGAGATATAAAATCTTTCGGAAATTTCACAACAATGACAGATAGCAACTAAGTGCATCAACAAATGAAAAGGCAAGTACAGCCTCTCAGGGCAACAATCACTCAACTCGTCACAACACCTCAAACCACTCGGCTCTCAGCCCTCAGTACTCACACTCAATAGGTACCTGCACTTACTCGGGGTGTGCAGACTCCGGAGGGGCTCTTTTTAGACTAAGAGCTATATCCGCACGGACAATGTACGTACTGCAGGGATAACTCACGTGCTGCGCGGACAACTCACGTGCCATAATATCAATACCTCACAGATAGGCCCTCGGCCTCACTCAGTCTTCAACCTCTCTAGTCTCTCAGGCTCTCGAAAATCATAAAGATCGGCCCAAACAAAGATAACATAATCTATCAACAAGAATCAAGAAGAGGTTGAGATATAATACGTAAGTAAAACCATGACTGAGTACAAGACAACAATTAGCAGGTAATTCAACAAGTTCGCAACCTTTGCGGGTCCCAACAGTACCATCACATAGCCTAAGCATGATTTCGAACATGATTTGTAGTCAAATTTCTATAACATAAGGAGAGCATATAGCTAGCAACAAGTTATTCAACTTTACAGTTTCACGGAATGGATTAAGTCCCAATTCCTACGGTACACGCCCACACGCCCGTCACCTAGCATGTACGTCACCTCAAAAATACTCACATAATCCGATAATCCGGGGTTTCATACCGTCAAGATCAGATTTAAAATTGTTACTTACCTCAAACCGCGCAAAATCCTACTCCGCAATGCCTTTGCCCCTCGAATCAATCTCCAAACTCCCCGAATCTAGCCACAAGCAGCACGATATAATTAATATAGGCTAAAAGAATCAATTCCACAAGAAAAACACAAAATTGTAAGCCAAAATCCGAAATATGCTCAACCCAACCCTCGTGCCCACGTCTCGAAATCCGACAAAAGTCACAAAACTCGAAAGCGAATCGGTATTGATATACCGATTCGATCCGAGCTCTCTTATTGAGAATGATCATTCTTTCACTCACGAGTCTAACCATACTAAATTCATCACAATCCGACATCATTTGGTCCTCCAAATCCCCAAAATCCACTTTCCAATTCTCAAGCCCTAAACCCCCAAATTTACTTCAAAAGCTCGCTAATTAGGTGGGGAAATCAGTGGGGAATCAAGATTTATGATAAAAAAAATGAGTACAAGAAGCTTACCTCAATAATCCCCTCGAAAATCTTCTCCAAAATCGCCTAAGTCTGAGTCTCAAATGGTGAAATAAGACTAAAATCGCGAACCCTTGCTTTTAAACCTTCTGCCCAGACTTTTTGAATATACGGACTCAATGTCGCATCTGCGACGCCGCACCTGCGGAAACTCCATCGCAGGTGCGGATTCCACTTGAAATCCCAGATTCCTCTCCTGCAGCTACAAGACCGCATTTGCGCCTATAGCAGGTACAGAAACCCATCGCACTTAAGGCTAAAACTCGGACATGCGCCCGGCTTCCCGCTTTTCCGACCATCGCAGATGCGGGGAAATCTTCGCACTTGTGACCTCTGCTCAACTCATCTTTAGCCGCTTCTGCGGTTCCCTCCCCGTTTCTGCGGGCTTGCACCTGTGGTTCCCACTCTGCAGGTGTGGTCACACCAGTAGCAGCAGCACTTCAGTTGCTTCATCAACTCAAAATCAAGTCCATTAACTACCCGAAATCAACCCGAGGCCTCCGGGACCTCAACCAAACATACCAACTACTCATATAACCCAATGCAAACTTAGTCGAACCTTTAAATAACCCAAAATAACATCAAAACATATATTACACCTGGATTCAAGCCTAAAGAACTTCTAAACTTCTAAATTCCATAAACGATGCCGAAACCTATCAAACCACATCTGGTTGACCTCAAATTTTGGACACAAGTCCTAAATGACATCACGAACCTACTCCAATTCACATAAACCAAATCCGACGCCAATATCAAAATTTCTAATGCCGGCCAAATTCGCCAAAATTCCAACTTTCGCCAATTCAAGCCTAATTCTACTACGGACCTCCAAATCACATTCCGGACACGCTCCTAAGTCCAAAATCACCAAACAGAGCTAACGGAATCGACGGAACTCAATTCCAGAGTCGTTTTCACATAGTTCTGGCTATGGTCAAAATCCTAAGACTTAAGCTTCCGTTTTAGGGACTAAGTGTCCCAAAATACTTAGAAACCAAAAACAAAACTTTCCGGCAAGTCACATAAGCAAAAACAGATACGAGGAAAGCAAAAAATAGGGGGGTCAGGGCTAATACACTCAAAATGACCGGCCGGGTCATTACATCCTCCCCCTCTTAAAACAATCGCTCGTCCTCGAACGAGCATAGAGACATACCTGAAGTGGTGAAAAGATGATGATAACGGCTGCACATATCATGCTCGGTCTCCCAAGTCGCCTCCTCGACCGGCTAGCCCCTCCACTGAACCTTCACAGAAGCAATACTCTTTGACCTCAGCTTCCGAACCTGCCTATCCAAGATCGCCACCGAATCCTCAACATAAGATAAATCCTTGTCCAACTGGACTGAGCTGAAATCCAACGCGTGAGACGGATTGTCGTGATACTTCCAGAGCATAGAAACATGGAATACTTGGTAAACTCTCGCTAGACTGGGAGGTAAAGCAAGCTCATAAGCAACCTCCCCAACTCGCCGTAATACCTCAAAGGGGCCAATGAACCTAGGGCTCAGCTTGCCCTTCTTCCCGAACCTCGTAATTCCCTTCACAGGCGAAACCCTGAGCAAGACCTGCTCCCCAACCATGAAGGCAACATCGTGAACCTTCTGATCCGTATAACTCTTTTGCCTGGACTGGGATGTGTGTAGTCTATCTTGAATCACCTTAACCTTCTCCAGATCATCATGAACCAAGTCGGTACCCAATAATCTAGCCTTGCCCCGCTCGAACCAACCCACCGGAGACCTACACCGCCGACCATACAGAGCCTCATACGCTGCCATCTGGATTCTCGATTGGTAACTGTTGTCGTAAGCAAACTCTGCTATAGGCAAGAACTGATCCCACGAACCTCCAAACTCCATCACACACGCATGGAGCATATCCTCCAATATCTAAATAGTGCGCTCAGACTGTCCGTCTGTTTGAGGGTGAAATATTGTGCTCAACTCCACTCGAGTTCCCAACTCATGCTACATGGACCTCCAGAACCGTGATGTAAACTGCGTACCCTGGTCAGAGATGATAGATACCGGTACGCCGTGGATCCTGACGATCTCGTGGATATACACTCGAGCTAGTTGCTTGGAATAATAGCTAGTCATTATAGGAATGTAATGAGCTGACTTGGTCAGCCTATCCACAATCACCCAAACTGCATCAAACGTTCGCTGAGTCCGTGGAAGCCCAACAACGAAATCCATAGTGATTCGCTCCCATCTCCACTCCTGAATCTCTAACTTCTGAAGCAACCCACCAGGTCATTGATGCTCATACTTTACCTGCTGGAAATTTAGGCACCAAGATACATACTCCACTATGTCCTTCTTCATTCTCCTCCACCAGTAATGCTGTCTCAAGTCCTGAGACATCTTTGCAAAACCCGGGTGAATAGAATACCACGAACTGTGAGCCTCTTGGAGAATCAACTCACGCAAACCATCTACATTGGGCACACATAGCTTGCCCTATATCTTTAATGCACCATCAACCCTGATAGTGACCTCCTTAGCATCACCGTGCTAGACCGTGTCCTTAAGGACAAGCAGATAGGGGTCATCATACTGACGCTCCCTGATATGCTCATAAAGAGAAGACCGAGATACAACACAAGCCAATACTCGACTCGGTTCAGAAACATCCAATCTGTCAAACTGTCTGGCTAAGGCCTGAACATCCAATGCCAACGTCATCTCTGGTGCTGTAAGATATGCTAAGATCTCCAAACTCTCCGCCCGGCGACTCAAGGAATCGGCCACCACATTGTCCTTCCTGGGGTGTCCTTAAGAATCTCCAACCATCTACGTTGACGCAAGTAAAGATCCTTCTGCTTGAACAGATGCTGCAAACTCCGGTGATCAGTGTAAATCTCACAATGAACATCGTACAAATAGTGCCGCCAAATCGTCAAGGCGTAAACAATAGCTGCTAACTCAAGATCATGGATAGGATAGTTCTTGTCATGGGTCTTCAACTGGCGCGAAACATAAGCAATCACTCTACCCTCTTGCATCAGAAAACACCCAATACCGATCCGCGAGGCATCACAATACACTTTGTAAGAACCAAAAGCTGATGGCAGAACTAGAATTGGAGTCGTGGTCAAAACAGTCTTGAGCTTCTGAAAGCTCTCCCTACACTCATCCGACCACCTGAATGGAGTACCCTTTTGGGTCAGTTTGGTCAAGGGCGATGCAATAGATGAGAAACCCTCCACAAAATGATGGTAATAGCCTGCCAACCCAAGAAAACTCCAAATCTTCGTGGCTGAGGATGGTCTAGGCCAACTCCGCACCACCTCTATCTTCTTCGGATCCACCTAAATACCCTCCCTAGACACCACGTGCCCCAAGAATGCCACTGAACTGAGCCAAAACGCACACTTGGATAACTTTGCATAAAGCTTCTCATCCCTCAATCGCTGTAACACAATCCTCAGATGTTGAGCATGCTCCTCCTTGCTATGAGAGTACACTAAGATGTCATCAATAACTACAACAACAAACGAGTCAAGATAAGGCTGAAACACATTGTTCATCAAATGCATAAATGCTGATGGGGCGTTGGTCAGCCTAAAAGACATCACAAGGAACTCATAATGGGCATATCGGGTCCTGAAAGTTGTCTTAAGAATATCCGAATTCCGAATCTTCAGCTGGTGATACCCTGACTTCAAATCAATATTGGAGAACACCCTCGCTCCCTGAAACTGGTCAAATAGATCGTCAATACGTGGTAAAGGATACTTGTTCATGATTGTGACCTTGTTCAACTGCCTGTAATCAATGCACATCCTCAAAGTACCATCATTCGTCTTTATAAATAAAACGGATGCACGCCAAGGTGACATGCTAGGCCAAAATAAACCGCTTATGAAGGAGTTCTTGAAGTTGTTCCTTCAACTCTTTCAACTCCGTCGGTGCCATACGATACGGTGGAATAGAAATGAGCTGAGTGCCCAGCACTAAATCAATACCGAAGTCAATGTCCCCGTCAGACGGCATGCCCGGCAGGTCTGCAGGAAACACATCCGGGAAATCACACACCACAGGAACATAATCAATAGCAGGGACCTCTACACTAACATCCCTCAGAAAAGCCAAATAGGATGGAAAACCCTTCTCAACCATCCGCTGAGCCTTCAAGTATGAAATCACTCTACTAGGATATAGTCTATAGAACTGATCCACTCAACTCTCGGCAACCCCGACATCGCTAACGTCACGGTCTTAGCGTGACAATATAAAACAACTTGATATGGAGACAACCAATCCATACCCACTATCACATCAACATCGACCATACTAAGAAGCAAACGATCTAATTTGGTCCCCAGACCCCCAATAGTCACCACACATGACTGATATACACGATCCACAATAATCGTATCGCTCACCAGAGTAGATACATGAATAGATGAAACTATAGACTCACGGGGTATATCCAGAAAATGAGTGAAATACAAAGACACATGAATAAGTGGAACTAGGGTCAAATAATACAGAGGCATCTCTGTGGCAAACTGAGACAATACCTGTAATCACAGCATCTGAATCAATGGCATCTGGTATGGCAGGGAGATAATAGAAATAGGCCTGGCCACCCCCTGATCGGCCTCCCCCTCTCGGGCGACCCCTAGCTGACTGAGCCCCACCTTGAGCTGGCTGGACGGGTGGTGGAGCTGTTGGTGCTGGTGCTATCGGTCGAGTACTCTACTGTGGAGCCCCACTCAACAACCTAGGGAAATCTCTCTTAATGTGACCAAAATCTCCGCACTCGAAATAACCCCTCCTCTAATGGAACTACTGCTCCTAATGCCCAGAGGAACTACCAGTGGAAACCTGAGATGACGAGGTATGGTGAGAACTCTACGTCGGTAGTGCACTGAATGATGACTGGCCCTACTGATGACTATGTGACCCGTGGCCAGATGATGCACCACGATGGACTGGGCGAGTCGTCTGAGCATGTCAGAATGGACGACCCCTACCGTGCTGGAACTGACCCCCAGAAGAAACACCGCTAAATCAACCCTGGCCATGAGGCCTCCCTCTCAACCCGCTCCTGGCTGCGAACCATCTCAATCTGACGAGCAATGTCGACAACCTCGTCGAAAGTAGCACCAGACACACTCTCTCTAGTCATAAGCAATCGCAGCTGAAAAGTGAGGCCATCTATCAACCTCCTGATCCTCTCCCTGTCTGTGGGAACCAAGCAGATAGAATGACAGGCCAACTCTAAATATCTCATCTCATACTGCATCACAGACATATCATCTTGACGAAGCTGCTCAAACTGCTTGCGCAACTCCTCTCTGCGGTACTGAGGCACGAACTTCTCTAGGAATAGACCGGAGAACTGCTTCCAGGTAAGGGGTGCTGCACCAATCAACCTACACCTCTCGTAAGCCTCCCACCAATTGAAGGCAGCTCTAGAGAACTGAAAAGTAGTGAACAAGATCCCACTGGTCTCTAGAATACCTGATGTATGGAGTATCCTCTAACACCTTTCAAAGAAGCCTTGTACATCCTCTCCCTCGGTACTACTGAAAGATGGAGGCTGGAGTCTCCCAAACCTCTCCTATCTACGTTGCTCATCATTAGGCATAACAGGAACTACATAGTCTTGAGCAGCTGCAACCAGTTGGGCTGGTGGTGCCCCCGGTGTCTGGAGTCCCTGTACCACCTGCTTTGGTGTGTGGGCCGTGGGAGTCTGAGCACCTCCCCCGGCCTGAGAAGTGGCTGCTGCGGCGAGAACAGATAATGCCTAAGCAAGACTGGTACACGCTGTCAGAATCTAAGCTAAGGCCTCTTGAAGGCCTAGAATCACAATGGGCAAGGGTGGTGCCTGAGCTGGTCCCACAGGCTCATCCACAACTGGAGCCTGCTCCTGAACTGGGGTAACTAGCGGATCTGCAGGTGCTTTCCTAGCTTCGGTGTGAGCTGCAACTCTGCCCCTACTGCGGCCTCTACCGCGACTTCAGCCTCTCGTGGCCCTAACTGGTGGTACCGGTGGCTGTCCATCCTCCCCATAGTACGCGTCCTCAACATATGTGAGAGAATTAGAACACAGAAATTTGGTTACCAGAATCAAAAGATTCGCACGACAAGAATTCAAGAATGTGAAATTTCCTAAGGGTTCGACAGCCTCTCGAAGATAAGTGCATGCATCCCCGTACTGATCTGCAAGACTCTACTAAACCTACTCACGACTCGTAAGACCTATGTAACCTAGGCTTTGATACCAACTTGTCATGACCCAAAACTCTAACTTGTCGTGATGGTGCCTATCGATGGTACTAGGCAAGCCGACCTTTCAAAATACTTCAATATTTCATAAAAAGGATAATTCAAAGCTTTTTCATACCAGAATATTCTACAAAAATCAGAGTTGAATTCAAAATAAAATGCGGAAGGATAGTCCCAAACATTGGGGTGTCACCAAGTCATGAGCATCTAGATATCCAGTCTAATAAAAACAGGGTCTAAGTATCAATACAGGAAAAAAAAATAGAAGGAGAGACAAGGTCTGCGGACGCCGGCAGCTACCTCGTAGTCTCTGGTACTCGATCGCGCACGAACTCAACGACCTCCATGATCAAACACACCCGGATCTGCACATGAAGTGCAGGGTGTAGCATGAGTACAACCAACTCAGCAAGTAACAAAAATAAATAAAGAATTGAGAAGCAGTGACGAGCTATACAATTACAGTTCATTTTCAATAATTCTAGCAAAGAATAGACATGCTTCCACATCCTGTTGTTTAAGTCTAATAAGTTTTATACAATTAAAGTTCAGGTAATCGAGATATAGAATCTTTCAAGAATTTAACAACAGTGATAGATAGCAACTAAGTGCATCAATAAATGAAAAAGTAAGTACATCCTCTCAGGCAACAATCATTCAACTCGTCACAACACCTCAAATCACTCGGCTCTCAGCCCTCAGTACTCACACTCAATATGTACCTGCGCTCACTAGGGGTGTGCAGACTCCGGAGGGTCTCCTTTCAGACCAAGCTCTATATCTGCACGGACAACTTACGTGCAATAGTATCAATATGTGGATCCGCACGGACAACTCATGTGCTGCACGGACAACTCAGGTGCCATAGTATCAATACCTCACAGACAGCCTATCGGCCTCACTCGGTCATCAACCTCTCTTGTCTCTCAGGCTCTCGAAAATCACAACGATCGGCCCACTCAAAGATAACATAGTGTATCAACAAGAATCAAGAAGAAGCTGAGATATGATACGCAAGTAAAATCATGACTGAGTACAAGAAATCAATTAGCAGGTAATTCAACAAGTACGCGACCTCTACGGGTCCCAACAGTACCATCACATAGCCTAAGCATGATTTCGAACATGATTTGCAGACAAATTTCTATAACACAGGGAGAGCATATAGATAGCAACAAGTTATTCAACTTTATAGTTTCACAGAATGGACTAAGTCCCAATTTTTACGGTGCACGCCCACACGCTCGTCACCTAGAATGTGCGTCACCTCTAAAATAATAACATAATCCAATAATCCGGGCTTTCATACCCTCAAGACCACATTTAAAACTGTTACTTACCTCAAACCGTGTAAAATCCTACTCTGCAATGCCTTTGCCCTAGAATCAATCTCCAAACGCCCTGAATCTATCCACAAGTAGCACGATATAATTAATATAGGCTAAAAGAATCAATTCTATAAGAAAAATACTAAATTTAAAGAGAAAATCCGAAATAAGCTCAACCCCGCCCCGGGTCCATGCCTCGAAATCCGACAAAAGTCACAAAACCCGAAAGCCCATTCACTCACGAGTCTAACCATACTAAATTCATCAGAATCCGACATCATTTGGTCCTCTAAATCCCCAAAATCTACTCTCCAATTTTCAAGCCCTAAACCCTCAAATTTCACTTCAAAATCTCGCTAATTAGGTGGGGAAATCAGTGGGGAATCAAGATTTACGATACAAAACGAGTACAAGAAGCTTACCTCAATAATCCCTACGAAAATCTTCTCCAAAATTGCCTAAGTCCGAGTCTCAAATGGTGAAATAAGACTACAATCGCGAACCCTTGATTTTAAATCTTCTGCCCAGACTTTTCGCATCTGCGGACCCACTGTCGCATCTGCGACGCCGCACCTGCGGAAAATCCATCGCAGGTGCAGATTCTACTTGAAATCCCAGATTCCGCTCCTGCGGCTACAAGACCGCATTTGTGCCTATCGCAGGTGTGGAAACCCATCGCACCTGTGGCTAAAACTCGCACCTACGCCCAGCTGTCTGCTTTTGCGACCATCGCAGGTGCGGAAAATTCTTCTCACCTGCGACCTCTGCTCAACTCATCTTTGGCTGCTTCTGCGGTTCCTTCCCCTCTTCTACGGACTCGCACCTGCGGTGCCCACTCCGCAGGTGCGGTCACACCATTAGCAGCAGTACTTCAGCTGCTTCATCAACTCAAAATCAAGTCCGTTAACCACCCGAAATCAACCCGAGGCCCCCGGGACCTCAACCAAACATAGCAACTAGTCATATAACTCAATGTGAACTTTCGAACCTTCAAATCACCCAAAACAACATCAAAACACAGATTACACCCGAATTCAAGCCTAAAGAACTTCTAAACTTCCAAATTCCACAAACGATGCCGAAACCTTACTATTCCACATCCAATTGACCTTGAATTTTGCACACAAATCCTAAATGACGTCCCGAACCTACTCCAATTTTCGGACACCAAATCAGACCTCGATATCAAAATTTTCACTGCCGGCCAAATTCGCCAAAATTTCAACTTTCGCCAATTCAAGCCTAATTCTACTACAGACCTACAAATCATATTACGGATACGCTTCTAAGTCCAAAATCACCTAATGGAGCTAATAGAATTGACGGAACTCCATTCTTAAGTCGTCGTCACACAGTTCCAACGAACGGTCAAAATCCTAAGACTTAAACTTCCGTTTTAGGGACTAATTATCCCAAAACACTCTGAAACCAAAAATAAAACTTTCCGGAAAGTCACATAAGCAGAAACAGACACGGAAAAAGCAGAAAATAGGGTGGTCGGGGCTAATACACTCAAAACGACCGGCCGAGTCTTTACAATAGCAATAAAATGTAACTTTTCGATGAAAGAGATGTCAATCAACACCCCTTGGTTGAATGTGGCTCCGCTACTAGCGGTACATAGTGGGACAGAAGGAATACTTATTAGTAGAACAAAAGGAATTTATTGTTTGCAACTATTTTCTCGAATGACATATACGCTTTCATACATTGCTTCCACATTTAACAGTTGGATTTTCCCATTTTATATTACACATTTTTAAAGAGAAACACTTTTCTCTTTGCTACAATTTTTTTCAATCATGTTAAATTACAGTTAGCAATATTTTTATTTAAAATCTACATTTATTCAGTTTCTTAACAAGTAATTTTCCATATATAAAAAATAAAATTTTAATTTATTTTCGCACAAAAAAAATGTGTTGGCCCTCATAATTTAAATGATATCATTCATTTCTTGTCTAGGGAGTAATAAATACTTTTAGGGAAGCTATCAATAAGTTATTAAGAAATCAAGAAAATAGAGGTCATTTGATGCCCACAAATACAAATGAAAAAATAAAACAAAAAAGGTTTCTACATTCATAGATATCCCCACTAGCCAAATATTTTATTATTGGCATGCAGAGCAACAAAATAGGTTTTTTTTCCTCTCTATCTCATTCTGTGTGTGTTCTGAACAACATTTGCCATCTCTACGGAGGTTAGATCTCAGCTTCTCTGAAGGCCTGATGCGAACACCAGATTTCACGGGGATGCCATATTTAGAGTATTTGGATCTGTCTTGTTGTGATAATCTTGAAGCGGTTCACCATTCCCTGAGATGTTACAGCAAACTCATTCGGTTAAAATTGAGGTTTTGTGAAAGCCTTAATATGTTTCCATGTGTTAAAGTGGAATCTCTTGAATATCTGAGTTTAAAAGGTTGCTTAAGTTTAGAGAAATTTCCAGAAATCCAAGGGAGAATGAAGCCGGAGATACAGATTCACATGCAAGGCTCTGGGTTAAGGGAACTACCATCCTCATATTTTCAATACCAAACTCATATTACGGAGCTACATTTGTGGGGTATGAGAAACCTTGTAGCTCTTCCAAGCAGCATCTGTAGGTTGAAATGTTTGGTTAGTCTAGATGTGTCGAATTGCTCAAAACTGGAAAGCTTGCCATAAGAGATAGGGGATTTAGACAACTTCAAGGAGCTTAATGCCAGATGGACTCTAATTTTACGACATTCGTCTTCTATTGTACACTTGAACAAACTTAAAATCTTAATGTTTGGAGGAAACTTCGGAGATGATGGAGTGCACTTTGAGTTCCCTCAGGTGAAGGAAGGATTGGAAATTCTGAGTCTCAGTGGCTGCAATCTAATAGATGGAGGACTTCCGGAAGATATTGGATCCTTATTGATAAACGGCCAAAAATGCATATTTTTCGGTGTACTTTCATCTCATAACTTGTGTGGTTACGGCAGGTTACATGATTTTTTGTAGTGAATTATGCTCATTACGTGCATTCTTATATGTAGGAGCAAGTTGGACAAAAAGTGAGCAAAAGAAGTTTATTCGGGACCAAAAGACAAAAGAAGAACTTTGCTCGTTCATTCTCGCGTGCACACGAGAGAGTGAACGAGATAGCTGAGGAAAAGCTTGAGAAAAAAACAACAGATTATGGCAAAAAGGCATGAAAGTGCACGAGAGATCTAGAAGGAAAATAAGAAGAGAAGCACTTCGCTCATTCAGTCCCGCGTACGCACGAGAGAGTGAACGAGCTAACCTAAAAAGGCTGTTACAAATTGGGCTTGTATTATTTTTGCCCCATGCTTATCCTATCCCATATAAATAGTCTTCAAACTCACTTTTTGAGGAGATCGAATAGGAGGAGGCAAGAACACAAAGAAAAGAGCAAGGCGGAGAATTCTTCTATGCGTTTTTCAATTTCATCTTCATATTTCCATTGTTGGTTATGACTTTTTATATTGTAATCTTACATAATATTATGAGTAGCTAAACCCATCATCTATGGTTTGATGGAACCTATTGGAGGGTGATTTTCTACTACGTCTAATATAGATTTGCCTTTAAGTTTTCTCTACTTGTTCAACTATATTTTTATTGTTGTTGATTGAAGACCTCACAATTAACTATGCCTATTTAGTGTGTATACTGCTCGAGAGAGAGTACACATTTAGGTAGTTGTTGAACAACATCACTTCTAACATATTGAGAGATCAATACAGAGGGTTTAAAAGCGGGATTAGAGATAACGAAACCTTGGTGCGATCGTAGTGAGCGGTGAATAAGTGACAATTAGCGTAGTTCGAGAGAATACATCTAGTAAATTGTGGTAGTTACTCGAGAGAGATCTATGACACCTAAAGTACTCACGATCGGTAGAGAATACTTAGGCGAAATTATAGGAAACATGGTGGCGGAGATTCCAACAATAGGAAAAATCATAACCCTAGACTTTTTCCAATCTTGTCTATAATATTTGCCCCGTTAGTTATAAATTACTGCATCTTAATTACTTTACTCTTAGTTAGTAAACATTCAAATCGTTATTTAATATTTTTGAAAGTTGAATACTTGAATTCGTGCTAAACTAGTGATTGTAATTAGTAGGTTAATTCCCTGTGAGATTCGACTCCGAACTTATAAACCAGATTATATTTGCAACGACCGCTAGACCTCTTAGGAGGCATAGTTGGGCGTGATCAAATTTTGGCGTTGCTACCGGGGAGTTAACGGTGTTATTAATTACAACTAGAAGAATAGCTAGAATTCGTAGTTAGTCAGCTTTCTAGACTTGAAATTCATTATATTGAAATTCTAACGTTTGTAGTCTTGGGTGTTATAGGAGCATGCCTAGAAACTCCTCAAAAACTGGTGAATTGTTCGAAGCATTATCGGACCCTGAGAAAGCTTTCAAGGCATTAAATCATGCAAACAAGAAGGACAAACAACAATAGAAGTCAATAGAATGAATCGAACTAGACATTGTTGACGTAATAGACAACCCAAACAACAAAAATAATAGGAATGACCCAAACAATCCGGGTGTGGCACCTCTTGTGCCGGAAGAAGCCTTGTATGATTAGGTATAACCCACTATCGAAAATCTGGCAACCGTTATTGCAGTCCCTCAGATACAAGCAGAATCATTTCAAATCATAAACAACATGCTACATTTGTTGCAAAACAAGGGACTGTTCTCGGGGTCTTACATTGAAGAGTCTCAGCAATATCTAAAATAATTTCTGTCGATATGTGTCACGCAAAGGCAACCAAATGTGACACCGGAAGCAATAAGGTTATTGTTGTTTCCATTCTCAGTGACAGGAGAGGGTCAGCCTTGGCTCAATTCGCTCCCCATAAACTCCATCGCCACTTGGGAGGAATTAGTCAAGCAATTTTTGAACAAGTTCTACCCACCCAATATGACTGCCAAGCAAGTTGATGAGATATTGAGCTTCAGGCAAAAACCAGCTAAAACACTACAAGAAACGTGGGAAAGGTTCAAAGTTATGCTGGTTAAGTATCCACATCATGGCATTCCATATCAGATGTTGGGCAAAGGTTCTACATGGGATTGGCAGACAGATTGAAGGCCAATGTTGATGCTTCAGTAGGTGGAGCATTTTTGAGCAAATCATTCAGGGAATACAAGGTCTTACTTGATAAAATGGCTTAAAACTCAGGATGAATGACAAGAAACTCTACAATCACTCATGTAGTTCACTAGTATCTTTGGACCCAAACAACTCCATAGCCGAGAATATGGCCACTCTAATGACGCAACTGAGTATCCTCACCAAAAAAATTGACAAATCAGGCCAGAAGCAGGTACACATAGTTGACACGACTAATGGAGGCTTATGTACACCATGTATTAACCAACCATATGTGTGCTCGTGGAGTGGTGAAAGTGACAACCACAACTATCAGGAAAATATGAACTATGTGGGCAATTATAGAGGACAAAGGCAAGGTGGTCAGAATTGGGGGCAGCAAAACCAGTAGTATAGATCAGCACAACAGCAATATAATAATAGTAACAATCCTGGGGCTATGCGACCACAGGGTCAAGTTGTGCCTTACCAAAGGCAACAAGGATACAATCAGCAAAATCAATAGCTAGCTTATCAACAGCCTCAACAACAACAGATAGTGAGACAAGATGATGGGTTATCTGAAATTAAAGGAATGTTGCAACAACTGATTGGGTCCAATGGAAAAATGCAAGAGAAGGTGAAAGCATATGACTCAGCAATAAAAGGCATTGAGATTCAATTAGGGCAGATATCTATGTTCTGAATAATCGTCCCCAAGGGACGTTACCTGGAGACACACATGTCAATCTAAAAGAGCAGGGCACAAAGCTGCTTATGGTAGTGAGTCTAAGAAATGGTAGAGAACTTGACCTAGAGCAAGAAATTGCTCGCGAAAGCCGACCAATCGAGATACTCGTACCAGTACCGAATAAGGTAGATGAGTCAACTGAGCTAACCAAAGTAAGAATCCAGCCAGCCCAGGAGGAAATAAATAAGGAAACAAAGGTTGGAAAGGAGGCTGAGGAAGTGCAAGAAAAGGTAGTAGAAAAAGTTCCCGAGCAGGATCTAACTCAAGTCACAGGAAAGAAGCGACCGCCAGCACACCCTTCCCGCATAGGTTGGCCAAATATCAAAAGGATGAGCAGTATAAGAAATTCATGGATATGTTGAAGCAAATCCAGGTGAACATTCCACTGATTGACGCCTTGATGGAGATGCCTGGGTATGCAAAAATGATGAAGGACTTGATGTCTCGCAAGTTTGACTTTCAAGACTTGGCCACTGTTACACTAACTCAGACATACAGTGTTGTCGTGACGAGACTCATAGATGAGAAGTTGTCCGACCCAGGGAGTTTCACAATCCCATGCACAATAGGCAGTTATGCTTTTTGCTAAAGCATTGTGTGATTTGGGGGCGAGCATAAACTTTATGCCCTTGGCTATCTATAAAAGGTTAGGCATTGGAAGAGCAAGACCCACATACATATTACTACAGCTAGCCGACCGAACGGTGAAGAGGCCATCAGGTATACTTGATGATGTACTGGTGCAGGTTGGAAAGTTTGTGTTTCTGGCAAATTTTGTCATTCTGGACTGCCGGGTCGACGGGGAGATTTCCATAATTTTGGGAAGGCCATTCTTGGCCATTGGGAGAGCTTTAACTGATTTTGAAACTGGAGAGCTAAAGATGAGAACGAACGATAAAGATTTAACGTTCAATGTGCAGAAGTCTATACGGCAACCAAGTGAATTTGCTAATTGCTCTCTAATAGAAGTTGTGGATATGATTTTGGATAAGGAAGATGAGGCTCTGAACGCTAAAGACCCTCTAGCCGCCTGCCTGATGAACATAGAAGAGGTAGATGGTGAGGACATGGCGAAGTGGGTTTTGGCTCTTAAAGGCCAAGGATACTGGAAAAGAGAGCTCGAATTCGAGCCTTTGCACTTAGAAGCAAGAAAGACTCATCCAGCTAAGCCATCAATTGTTGATCCACCACAGTTAGAGCTAAAACCATTATCGTCTCACCTCAGGTATGCTTTTTTAGGACCTAGTTCGACATTGCCTGTTATTATCTCATCCGGTTTGTTAGATGTGCAGGTAGAACAACTTTTGCAGGTTCTAAAGGAGTGCAAGACTGCAATTGGGTGGACCATTGCAGACATAAAGGGTATCATCCCAACGTTTTGTATGCATAAGATTTTACTGGAAGATGGGCACAAACCTTCCAGAGAATATCAAAGAAGGTTGAACCCCAACATGAAAGAAGTGGTGAAGAAAGAAGTGATTAAGTGGCTAGATGCGGGAATCATCTTCCCCATCTCTAATAGAAACCGGGTCAACCCAGTTCAGTGTGTGCCAAAGAAGGGTGGAATGACTGTAGTGCAAAATGAGAACAACGAGTTGATCTCAATAAGAACAATCACATGATGGCTAATCTGTATAGATTACAGAAGATTGAACAAGGCCACCCAAAAAGACCATTTTCCGCTGCCATTCATTGATCAGATGCTAGATAGATTAGCAGGGAGGTCCCATTTTTGCTTTTTGGATGGATACTCGAGGTATAATCAGATATCTATTTCCCCGGATGATAGATAGAAAGCGGCATTCACCTGTCCATATGGCATTTATGCTTTTCGGAGAATGTCGTTTGGCTTATGTAATGCACCCGCCACATTCCAAAGGTGCATGATGGCCATCTTCACATATATGGTAGAGGATATAATGGAGGTTTTCATGGATGATTTCTCAGTGGTGGGAAATTCGTTTGACGATTGCCTTAAAATTCGAAAAGAGTGTTGCGGAGATCTATGGAGACTAATCTGGTGCTAAACTAGGAAATGTGCCATTTTATGGTACAAGAAGGTATAGTCTTGGGACATCTAGTGTCAAGTAAAGGCATTGAATTGGACCGTGCTAATGTTGATATAACTGAGAAGTTACCTCCACCCACTTCTGTCAAGGCCATAAGAAGTTTCCTTGGTCACGTCGGCTTCTATAGGAAGTTTATAAAACATTTTTCCAAAATTGCTAACCCTTTGTGTAAATTGCTTGAAAAATATCACCCCTTTGTGTTTTCTAATGGCTGTAGGGTAGCTTTTGAGGAGTTGAAGAAGAGGTTGGTGATTGCACCAATTATAGTGGCACCTGACTGGGAGCAACCTTTTGAGCTGATGTGTAATGCAAGCGACTATGCTATGGGAGCAGTTCTTGGGCAGTGAAAATATAAAGTCATGTATCCAATCTACTACGCAAGTAGACCCTTGAGTGTTGCCCAACTAAATTACACAGTGACCGAGAAGGAGATGCTAGCAGTGGTATTCGCATTTGACAAATTTAGGTCATACCTAGTAGGCTCGAAAGTAATTATTTATACTGACCATGCTATTCTCAGGTGCCTAATTGAGAAGAAGGAGTCAAAGCCACACCTAATTCGATGGGTGATACTGCTATAAGAATTTGACTTGGAAATCCGTAACTGAAAGGGAACGGAGAACCAAGAGGCTGATCACTTTTCTAGACTGGAAGGAACAGAGAAGAAGGTTGAGGTGAAAGAGATTGTGGAGATTTTCCCGGATGAACAACTATTGGCCACGAGCCTTGAGGTAACGCCATGGTATGCAGACATTGCTAACTACCTGGCAAGCAGTATTATTCCCTATGACCTTTCCGATATCCAAAAGAAAAAGTTCTTTTGTGATTATCGCATGTATTATTGGGATCAGCCTTATTTGTTCAGGATTTTTATTGATAACATGATCGGAGATATATCCCCGAGACAGACCAATCTTTTGTTTTGCAGGCTTATCATACATCCCCATATGGTGGCTATTTCGGAGGAGTAAGAACAGCCGCGAAAGTATTGGAGTCGGGCTTCTACTAGCCTACATTGTTCAAAGATGCACACTTCTAGGTGAAAAGCTGTGATGAGTGCCAACGGACGGGGAATATTTCCCGTCAACGTGAAATTCCCATGAACCCAATTCAAGAGGTGGAAGTCTTTGATGTATGGGGAATCGATGTTATGGGACCATTTGTCAGCTCATATAACAACAAGTACATACTGGTAGCTGTGGACTATGTATCGAAATAGGTAGAAGCCATGGCACGCCCAAAATATAATGCAAAGGGAGTTATTAGTTTTCTAAGAAAGAATATCTTCACCCAATTTGGTACTCCAAGAGCGATCATCAGTGATAGAGGCACCTACTTCTGCAACAGGGCCTTTGCAAAGTTGTTGGAGAAATATGGCGTTAGCCATAAGGTCACCACTCCGTATCACCCACAAACAAGTGTGCAAGTGGAGGTGTCAAACAGAGAAATCAAGAGTGTTTTGACCAAAATTGTAAATGCAACTCGAACAGATTGGGCGAAAAAAATGGATAATGCACTATGGGCCTACCGCACTACATTCAAAACTCTGATTGGTATGTCACTGTACAAATTAGTGTTTGGAAAGGCGTGTCACTTACCGGTGGAACTAGAGCACAGAATGTTTTGGGAATTAAGGCAATTAAACCTTGACATGGAGGTAGATGGTACGAGTAGAGTCACAGAGCTTCATGAACTTGATGAGTTCCATTACCATGCTTTTGAGAGCACCAGGCTGTACAAGGAAAGGATGAAGATCATGTACGATAAGCATATTCAAGAGAGGACTTTCAAACCCAAAGATGTCGTGTTGTTGTATAATTTAAGATTGAAATTATTTCTGGGTAAGCTAAAATCTAGATGGTCGGGACCATTTAGAGTTGTGCAAGTATTATCAAGTAGAGTTGTGGAAATTGAATCTGAGAATAGAACGAACAAGTTTAGACTCAATGGCAAAAGGTTGAAACATTACCTTGGCATGGATGAGGAAAAGGTTGTATCAGTTACTCAATTGCAGAAGCCTCAAATGTTGCGTGAACCTTAAGTGCGATAGCCTGCGTCGTGCTGTGATATTAAATCAGGCACTTTGTGGGAGGCAACCCATTGTATTGTTGTATTCATCATGCCACGACGTTAAATCATGTGCTTGTTGGGAGACGACCCAATTTTATTGCTTTTGCTATTTTCTTTATTTGTTTTTTTTATTTTTGTATAATTTAATATGTGTGTTATTAGGTGCAGGGTCAATAGAATACATACGAGCAAGGTTCGAGGTAATGAACTCGAGATAGAGTGTGGACGAAGAACAAGTGAAATTTGGCTAGGCCTGTGCTCGTTCAAGTCATCGCTTCACGCGAAATTGCACGAGCCAAAACTACGGCCAAACTTTTCAGAAACAACGAAGTATGGCCAAAACGTGCGGCCACTATGCGAGCCCTTTTCTGTGTTCATAATAGCTTGTTCACCCTCTCATGCACACGCGAGAGTGCACAAGCGCAGGTACTATGGCTATCTCCAAAACACCCACTCGTAGTCATGGAGCAGGAGGTGCTGGCAAGACTCCACCAAAAAAGACATCGACTGACAAGAACGTATCAGAGACAACGACTACAGAGAAGAGGACAAAGAGGAAGAATGATCCTATGACACCTGGGAGTTTTGAGATAGATAATGAGGCCACTGCTATGATTATCGAGTTGTCAGTGCAGAAAATCCCACAGCTGTCTAGGCAAAGAGAAGTCACACTCCAAATTCAAGAAAGAGCTTCTAAGTCGCCTCTGAATAAGAAGCAAAAAGCAACTGAGGTGAAGGGAAAAGGTAAAGCAAAGAAGATTGTGAAGTCTGAGTTCCAGTCTGAGTCTGAATCTGACGACTCTGAGGATGAGATGATAATTCCATTACCTGAAGGCGAAGGCGAACCTAGTGCTTCAGTTGACAACGCAGGGTGGAAAGATAACCACGTAAGTGAGGATGCTTGGAAATTGTGGGGTGACATTAAATGGAAACATGTAAATCCCAAGATGTAGGAAAGACCATTGAGCATGACGGCCGTCGGTAAGGCTTGTCCGAACTTAGTAGCACAGATTGAGCGGAGAGGGTGGACACACTTTGCACAGGGACCAAAAGGAAAGGCAAACTTGTCACTCGTGCGAGAACTATATTCCAACTAGGATCCTAACAAAGGTGATGCCATTGTTTGGGTTAGAGGTCATGAGGTGGACATCTCCGCAGAGGCAATCAGCAGGTTCTACAATGTTCGTGAACGATCCATGGCAGAATATTGGAGGAGAGAACGAAGGCCTGATCGGACACGTATGCTAGAACTTCTATGTGATCCATCGTATGGTTCTAGGTGGAGTAAGAACCAAGGCCTAGTGAAGAAGTACTTGAACAAAGAATGCAGGGCATGGTTAAATTGGGTCTGCTATAGACGGATGCCTGCAACACACAAGACTATTGTCATATGGGAGCTTGTTTTTCTTATTTTTGCTTTGATGACATGTATTGATGTGAATATTGGGGAAGTTATGCGGAGTCATATGTACAGGACCTAGGATAACATGCAGTGGGGACTTTATTTCGTCCACACACTAACTGCAATTTTGCAGGAGTTTGAGCTAAAAATGAGGCGAGCTAAGAGGGGCAATGTGAAGTTGGCTACATCAATTGATGTGAAGATGCAGGCAATAGAAAAAGCATTTCATAACATTTTCAGTATGCAAGATCCATCTGGGGACAAAGCTAAGAAGAAAATCTCCAACGAGCGGTTGAGTGCTATGGAGAACGAGATCCATTTGTTAAGGGAAGAATTGAAGGCGTGGGATCGTGCCTTGCTATATGCTCAGGAGACAAGAGAGCAGTGGATGAGAGAGTAGTTTGCTAAGATACTTGAGGAAGTTCGTAGACCGAGGCCACCACACATTGGGATACAAATAGATATGAGTGCCACTGAGGGCACAATAGCTGGGGACCTATCTGGAGCTGGTGAGCAGGCTTTGGGCGCTGCTAGTATTGGACCTATTCGGGCTTGAGAGAGTGAGCTGATAGAAGCAGTCGACACATTTGGTGTCACTTTGGAGGACCCATCAGCATTGAGGACCGATGGTCACGACCGGTCCTCACCGCATCCAGAGTGATTTTCAGGGAGCTTTTGACACCCACTCTACTTTTGAGTTTTATTTTGTTTTTTGTTTTTTTATGATCTTTTGCAACTGCAGACAGTGCATATCCTTAAGTGTGGGGTGGTAATGTCAGAATTCTAATTGTACAATTGTAGTTATTATTTTTTGTTGGCGTAATCCTGGGTTTTCTTTAAATCACGGTTCTTTCCCGAGGATGCCAATTATTTTTTAACCGGGTAGTAATTTTTTTATGTAGAATTTTTAAAATTTTTGGATTTCTCTCGACGATGGACTTCTTTGACAGTTTTCTTAAGGGGTTAAAGTCTAAAGAAAAAATGCAAAAAGATTTTTCTATTTCTTTCTTTTGTAGAATTGATAATTGAATGGAAAAACTTGAGTATCAATACTTTTTGACATGTTTTATGCCGGAGCTTAGAGCTGTAATATTTGAATTGATTATCTTCTTCGTATTCTATGTGCCCACATGCCTTGAGAATATATTTGACTTTCTTCTGACGCTTAAGTTCATTTGTTGACTCATACGATTACTTTCCATGTGTTGAATTAATAAGATGGTTGTGCTTAGTTATTTAACTAGAGTATCGGGTCTGAGCCGTCTGGAGTGAATCATGTGTATTGTGTGATGTAAGGCTTGATTACATTCTGTGCTATCGTGTGTTAGTCTAGAACTTGCCCCGTGTATTAGTCAAAGTGAAATAAGTAAGCTTTTTGAGTTTAGGAGATGATGTAGGCGTCTCTTTGATTGTCCATTGAGCTTGTATGCCACCATAAATAAAATTGATCCTTAGATAGCCCATTTGAGCCTATAAACCTTTACTTTGGCACCCGCATTACAAGCCGATTCCTATTTTATTTTTAATTAGATCTTTTTGAACCTTTACCTCCGAAAGCACTTAAATAGCTAGAAAAGTAAGGTGAGAGTTGGGTAGCTTTTGAGTGGAACCACAGAAAGGCTAAAAGGTGCACGTATGTTTTGAAAGATCATTAGCCGGGCAACCCAAGTTTGGAGAGTGTTGAAGAAAAAATATAGAAAATACACCTCTTATTCCTCTTAATCCGGTCTAGTGAATGCATAGTTGTACTTAAAGAAGAAGGGTTAAATTTTATATGATTTCGTAGCATTGCTTGAATTGGTCATGAAAGTATGTATTTGAAAGTTAAGTGTTGTGTATTAAAGTACTTAGGAGGGTTAGTCATTATATCCAAATATATCTTACCCATCCCTTAGCCTACATTACAACCTGGAAAGACCTAATTTATGCGAGACTTCACAAGCTTAAATTAGTAGAGACATACACTACAGGCAAGCCTATAGAACGACATCGGGATGCACATGGATTTCTTTGAGAGAGTGCGCAAATTCTTTCGATTTGTAAGTCCGTAAATTATACTTGAATGCATATTTGAGTGTGTGGACTAATTTCAAGCTTTGGTTTGTGGTGAGGGCACATGATTTACAAAAGATTAGTTAAGTCCGATCATTTTGAGTTGACACAAGAAGTGAGTCATAGTAAGGAATGTATTGGAGTCATCTTTTGAGGTTAGGATGTTAGAAGAAGTCGCACAAAAATTTTAAATAGTCTTAGCATGGGTCTACTTTTGAAGAAAGATGTCAATAGTTCTTATGTTGAGGTTGGTATAATCCACTGTCATTAGTATGATGCTTGAGTATATTTCGAAAATGTGGTTCTTGCCATTGTGCTTAATTTTGAAAGTTGCTCGAGGACGAGCAAGAGTTTAAGTGTAGGGTGTTGATAAACGGCCAAAAATACATATTTTCCGGTGTACTTTCATCCCATAACTTGTGTGGTTACAGTAGGTTACATGAGTTTTTGTAGTGAATTATGCTCATTACGTGCATTCTTATGTGTAGGAGCAAGTTGGACGAAAAGTAAGCAAAAGAAGTTTATGCGGGACCAAAAAACAAAAGAAGAACTTTGCTCATTCATTCTCGCGTGCACGCGAGAGAGTGAACGAGCTAGCTGAGGAAAAGCTTGAGAAAAAAACAGCGAATTATGGCAAAAATGCATGAAAGTGCACTAGAGATCTAGAAGGAAAATAAGAAGAGAAGCACTTCGCTCGTTCACTCCCGCGTACGCACGAGAGAGTGAACGAGCTAACCTATAAAGGCTATTCCAAAATGGGCTTGTATTATTTTCGCCCCATGCTAATCTTGTCCCATATAAATAGTCTCTAAAATCAGTTTTTGAGGGGATCAAATGGGAGGAGGCAAGAACGCAAAGAAAAGAGTAAGGTAGAGAATTCTTCTACGAGTTTTTCACTTTCTTCATATTTTCATTGTTGGTTATGACTTTTTATATTGTAATCTTACATAATATTATGAGTAGCTAAACATGCCATCTAGTGTTTGATGGAACCTATTGGAGGATGATTTTCTACTACGTCTAATATAGATTTGCCTTTGATTTTTCTCTATTTGTTTAACTATATTTTCATTGTTGTTGATTGAAGAGCTCGCAATTAACTGTGCCTATTTAGTGTGTATACTGCTCGAGAGAGAGTACACATTTAGGTAGTTGTTGAAAAACACCCTAACATATTTGAGAGATCAATACGGAGGGTTTAAAGACGAGATTAGAGATAACGAAACCTTGGTGTGATCGTAGTGAGAGGTGAATTAGTGCCAGTTAGCGTAGTTCGAGAGAATACGTCTAGTAAATTGTGGTAGTTACTCGAGAGAGAGTTACGACAACCAAAGTACTCACGGTCGGTAAAGAATACTTAGGCAAATTTATAGGAAACGTGGTGGGGAGATTCCGACAATAGGGGAAATCATAACCCTAGACTTTTCCCAATCTTGACTACAATATTTGCTCTGTTAGTTATAAATTACTGCATCTTAAATACTTTGCTCTTAGTTAGTAGATATTCAAATCGTTATTTAATATTTCTGAAGGTTGAATACTTGAATGCTTTCAAAACTAGTGGTTGTAATTAGTAGGTTAATTTCCTGTGGGATTCGACTCCGGACTTGTAAACCGGATTATATTTGTAACGACCGCTAGACCTCTTAGGAGGCATAGTTGGGCGTGATCACTTGTCCTCTTTGAAAGAATTGTATCTCGGTGGAAATAATTTTTAGCATTTGCCTCGAAGTATAACCCAAATTGGTGCTCTTCGAATCTTGGAGTTAAGTAATTACAAGAGGCTTATACAGCTACCAGAACTTCCACCATAATTAAATGAACTGCATGTAGATTGTTATATGGCTCTGAAAAGTATCCACGATTTAGTAACAAAGAGAAAAAAACTAGATGGGGTGATATTCATGCCACGCATGTATGATAAGAATGATGCACACAATGATACTAAATATAATTTGTTTGCACATGCCCTGTTTGAGAATATCTCTTCCTTGAGGCATGACATCTCTGCTTCAGATTCCTTGTCCGAAAGTGTGTTTACCATTTGGCATCCTGAGAAGAAGATCCCAAGTTGGTTCCTCTATGAGGGAACGAATAGTAGTGTATCAGTCAATTTGCCTGAAAATTGGTATATACCTGATAAATTCTTGGGATTTGCTGTATGTTACAATAGCATCTTAATTGACACCACATGTCAATTGATTCCAGTATATGATGACGGGATGTCGTGGATGACCCAGAAACTTGCCTTATCACCCGACGATTCAGAATGTGATACAGAATCATCCGACGATTTAGAATGGGATATACATTTTTTCTTTGTATCTTTTGCTGGCTTATGGGATACATCTAAGGCAAATGAAAAAACGCCAAATGACTATGGGCTTATTAGGTTATTTTTTTTCTAGAAAAGTGAAGAAGTACGTCACTTTAATTAGTTATTCATCCTTTTCAGTTGATATCAGTAAAGGCACTCTTAAAGATCACTTAAGCTCTGAAGTGAGGCGCAAAACATGCATGTTGAGTGCCTCGCCTCGCTTAGAGGGCACTTCAGTATCGTAATCAAGACTCTAAGTTGAGGTTTGTTCTCCCTCATAATCAAGACTCTAAGAGAGGAATCAGAAACAGTAGAAAATCCTAAGAAAAATAATCGCACTCCTCTTCTTCCTCGTCAAGTCGCCATCATCTTCACACCACCAAAAGCGAGAGAGACGGAAAGGTACAGAAAAAATAAATAAAAAATGCAGCAACAGTGGCATGCGAGAAACCAGCCAAAAATGACGGTTTCAACACCGGAAACTAGTACAAAAACCCATTAATGTCGAGATCTTGTTGTTCGAGTTTGAGGGTCTGTCGAGGTCGAGTTTCCGGCATGGTCTTTGGTTAACGGGTCCGGTATCATCGGCTTGATCTTCTTTGTAAACCAGCTGAGAAGTTTTTTTTTGATATTTTGAAAGTTATATTATAAAAAGATCTGTTTCCGGCATTTCCTTAGTTCTGCTAGTTTTCTTTTGCTTATTATAGTTTGGTGTTTATTTTTTATTAGCTTATGCCTATTTTGTGTCAGCATGATTTTAGTTTTTGCTTTGTTTGGTTTTGTTCATTTTCATAATATTCTGTTTGTTTATTTCTTTGAGTTGTGAGGGTTAAAATCATTGGTTAAATCAATTAAGCAGTTTGGTGGATGTTTTAGTCGTTCTTCTGATAGCATACATTTATCTTGTTAATTTGACTAGTTTATTCATTTTTTTCTTAATATTAATTGTCTTGCTCTCTGAATTATGATAATAGATTTGATATAATGGAATTTGAACTTAGTATGTTGGGTCATTAATCTGTTGGGGCTATAGAGTATTGGTACATGTTGGCCTATTTACTCCTTTAACTAATTTACTTCATTTTTCACAACTATTTCATAACATATGGTCTTCACAATAATCTCAAATTAGTTTAGGAAAATAATTTAAATACGTAGCTTGCTTTAAGCGCGATTGATAAATCATCATGACTATGAGTATGGTTCACGTGGCATGATCACGATACGTAAATCCCAATTCGAGTGTGCATTTCACGTGACTCGACCATAACTTCTAATAATAATAAAAATAAACATGTCGTAAAATCGCGGGTGCATTTAATGTGGCGCGGTTTGCAACGTGTACGAAAACGGCAAGTGTACGATATCGTGACTTGTTCCAGAAATAATTTCATAAATACTAAAAGCAGTTAAAAGTTAAAAAAATACACAATAGGTTCTAAATATGTAATTAATCAGATAATTAGGCGAATCAATAATAGTTGAGCGACCACGCTAAAACCACGAAACTCGAGAATGCCTCACACCTTCTCCCGGGTTAACAGAATTTCTTACCCAGTCTTCTGTGTTCGCAGACCAAAAATAGAGTCTAACTTTCTCAACTTGGGATTCAAAATAAACCGGTGACTTGGGACACCACAATTATTCCAAGTGGCGACTCTGATTAAATAAATAATCTCATTTCGATTAATGTTATTTTAATTAGAAAAATTCCGTATCCCCTCTAAAAAAAAAAAGGAGATGTGACACATATGAATATGTGCGAAGAAAGAAAACCTTGGAACTATTAGTAAGTCGCCTCACATCATAAAGCAAATGGACCAAAGGGGAACTATTTCCAGCAACTGAATAGAGCTCAAATAGTTTCTATTGATATCTACTGTCAAATATACATATAAGCCTAATAAAGTAATGATCATAGCTACCAGAAACAGTGATGTTGGAAAATTATTGCATTGAATTATTTCTATTTCTTTTTTCCCCATAACAATATTCACTAATGGGAACACTAGTGTAATGTTCTTCATCAACATTTTCTACCAACACATGGTGGAATATACTCAAATCTATATAAATTCTTGATTACCCTACAAATATCCAACTTCATTTTAAAAGTTGGATTCAGATTAGTATTTCATCAGTTAGTTTTTGTGGGGTTCGGTAGGGCGACTTTTTGACGCATAATAGTTGCAAGAAAACTCAGGCTGCTTCGAGTTTTGACCGACAAGTGCAGATGAAATTTAGGAATTATTTTTCGTACATAATTACTTGATACTTATCATTAATTTTAATTTCATGCTTTTTAGATGTAGTTTGCATGTTAATTAGAAACAGTAAATCACTTATTGGAGAAGAACCAAGCAGGAGAAAAGAGATACTAATAGTTAGATGTAAAATAAAAACTAAAATTACACGAATGTACTGGGGAAAAGAATATTCATTTGATCTACTATATAAATAAGTTTTATGTAATTTATGCAATTTATAATTTTAAACACATTGGTATGATCATACAAATGTTGTACTTTTATATATGGGGAGGTCTTGGTGAATTTGACGACGAATTTAAAAAAAAAACTAACTATGATAAACAATAATTAAGTTACCATACGATGATACACATTGATCATTCGTAAAACTTTTGTAATTTATTCTTTCCTCCACAATTATCAGTCAAAGCTTTGGTTTAATATTCTTGATATTTTATAATATTGTAAATTACATGACTAAGCATACCCGTGTAACGCACGTGACAAGAGACTAGTTTCTGAAAAGCAAAGGCATGAGCCAAAACATTACTATCTCTGGTTTGCGTGATTGATGTTAGCAGTCAAATCCTAAAGCAAATAACCAAAAGATATATTCAACTAAAAGCTAAACTTAACATCACTTTGTTTGTCTAACTATAATCCATTTACAAATTCAGTTGCACTCAGTTTCTTCAAAATTTGATGAGTCCTCTCTTGAGTTTTAAGACATGCATATTCAGTAACCTGTCCCCCAAGAAAAAAAAAAGAAAGAAGAAACAACACACATATTAGACAATAATGCTGAAACGCCTTTAATTAACAAATAAACATTTAATGTAAGACAGACAGAGAAGGGGAGCGTTTGCGTAACTAGTAAAGTTACTGCCATATGACCGAGATGTCTCGGGTTCAGGCCATGGAAACAGCCACTTGCAGAAATGCAAGGTAAGACTGCGTACAATAGATCCTTGTGGTCCAGTCCTTCTCCGGACCCCGTGCATAGCGGGAGCTTAGTGCACCGGGCTGCCCTTTAATTTAAGACATGCAGACATGCGTAAAATGAAACTACTTACTTTCATTACTCCATCAAATATGTTCTTGTTGTTTCCATCTGCTTCTCTTTTGCCATTGTAAAACAGATTAACGAATGCATCGCTTATTCTAGGTATGCTTGCCTTCTTTCATAGGCAATCGCGCACCGTGTAGTAGATGTTCATTAAAGAGCAGAATTTCATCCACCCTGTTAAGTATCTCAAATCTAAAGCCTATAGGATCCTGTAAAAGGCAAAGATCACAAAGTTACAGTACATAGGAACGATATGCTCTTATGCTATAACTATAGTACAACCAAAAAAAGGGTAGCCCGTTATACTAAGCTCCCGCTATGCGCGGGGTCCAGGGAAAGGCCGGATCACAAGGGTCTATTGTACGCATCCTTACCCTGCATTTCTGCAATAGGCTGTTTTCACGACCAAATCGATTTAAGAAAAAAAATCTAGTAAACAAGCCATAAGAGTTCCATTTAAATACCTTGTCCATGTTTCCATCGCGATTATTGGATCCATTTGGATCTGCACCAACAAGCTTGGCAATTAAGCGTTTATTTCCTAGATCCGGGACAAAAATGATAACAGTTTTCCGAAAATCTAAGACAGTCCCATCATCGTCGGACAACAGACCATCATCCAGAATGGAGATAATATTAGTAAAAGCAGATTGATGTACCAAATGTAGGTTAAAAACCAGTATGACACTGTAGGGTCTCGTCAAAATAGCGTTCTTCAGCAAGAGACCGGGTTCATTCCTACAAGTGCATCTGAACCAAATAATCAGATGTTAATAGCCTAAGAAGCTAAATCAAATAATAAACATGATTACAGAAATACAGTCAAAGATCTCTATAATAGCCTCATTTGTTCCGTATTTTTTCAACTGTTATAGCGAAGTGCTGTTATCGAGAACATATATTATAACATAGCATAAAAATTGGTTCTATAAAAAATTTGGCTTTTATAGTGAATAATTGTTATATAGCGATGTTATTATAGAGAGGTATGACTGTATATCCTACCCGAGAAAAGAGTTTGGGCTAGTGCAGGTAGAGAAATCGACTTCAACCAACATTGTTGTCCCATCATCTGCAACTAATTAAGTACTTTGAAAGGTCATCCACAAGCTGTCTTTGACCTATACTTGTTAGTCCTATGAAAAGGAAAGATGTAACTTGTTGACAATGCTTGTGTTTGAGATGATGATGATCGGCATCAATGCACTTGAACAGAGCCTTTGCTACTGTTTGGACTGGTGTAACTTGTTCAACCAATTTACTTTGCATTTCGGAAAACTTAGCCTCAGACATGTACCTAGCGGTCTTGACTCTCTCATGCTCAACATCCCCCACGCCATGTGAATATGCAAAGTACTCACGTGGCACCTGAAACAATTTTCAACTATGACGAATAAAATATAAAGTACATGTGAATACACAATTTTGCTCTGCAAACAATGCCAATAACACATACCAGCTCTCTCCAATCTTTGGGTCCGGCCGATAAACGGTCTACCATAGCGAGCAATTCCAGTAAACTACTCCGAATGCAAGAAATTTTGACATCATGCTTTGAATCCAACAAATTCACAAGATCAAAGTAAGCTATGCTTAGTTTGTATATCTGCTTAGCTTGTTCTTTTTCAAACTTGTAGAGGATCCTCGACTTTCCCAACGATACTTTGAACGTCTTAAAATCACGGGCAACTGTTATATGACTTACTTTCTGAGTTCTGAAAACTAACACATGTATACCTCTTGCATCTTGCCGAACTTAATCCTCCAAACATAACAAAACACGGCGGCAGAAGAGTAGACAACCACTTTTTCTTCGAATAAGGCGGCTGCAGCATTGCGGACTTGTATTCTGAAAACTGACATAAAATGAGAAAGAGATAGCCGAGGGATCAAAATTACGCCATCCAGAGAATAAAAAAACCGAGGCTTGAACTGCTTCTCTGCCTGAAAAGTACAAATATTGTGTCAGTACAAAGCAGCATATCAAATGAATTAAAATAAGATGCACAACAAAGCAGCCGCCCACAAAATGCAGTTGGAATAAGCCATAATTAAGTTTTTATTTGCAGAAAATCTCACATCAGTCAAACATTCATGAAAATTGCAGTCGCACCACCACGGATGTTGCATGTACTTCCCCTGCAGTCTTTAACAATCCCTTGAAAGGGGGATTGAAGGAAGTTTCCCCTAGTACTCTTGCACAGCGGCATCTGGGAAACTCCACACGCGATGTGAAGAGAATCAGTGTGTTAGAGAAAACAATCTGCCTTCCAAAGGCATCGACATATGATCCACTCTCTAGAATCTGTAGGATAATGTCAAAGAGAGCGGTGTTTCCTTTGTCAACATTATCAAACACTAACACACAGCTTGAAATAAGCCGGACTGTCAAGTCGCTAGCCCATCTGACTCGTCATCACTGCAACAAAAGATATTGATGAGTAATCAGGGGCAGAGCCCATGAAGAAGTTACAGATTCATTTGAACCCAGTAAGTTTGGCTTAGGCCCTGTATATGTATTAAATCCAGTTAAATAAGTGCAAAAATAGATTCTTAACCCAGTAAATTAGATGCAGTATGGTAGAATTTAGAATCTGAACCCATAAAATTCAAATCATATATCCGCCTCTGGGAGTAATAAGCTTATCAATGTTCCAATCCACCCTTTGAAATATGGAAAAGGGAGAAAGAAAATACATACACCGAGAACGGACATGAGAAAACTTGTTCTATAAAATCATTTTCCGTAAAACCAGCCACATTATATTCGACAATCCTATTATCAAACATTTCTTGTGCAAGCGCCTTAGCAAGTGCTGTCTATCCATGACCTAGAGGACCTAACAAGAGGAATGAATACAGAAGGCGCGATCCAAGCTTATTGATTGACATTGCATTTATGATGGTGCTAAGTTGATTATCTAGACCCACAAGTTTCCGCGACAATCTTTTCACAAGGAGTTTAACCAGCAACTGGAATGGAGCAGGAAAGAAATTTCTTGGAACACCTGTGATTGAGCTAGCAACCTGAAAATTAAAATACTTATTCTTTGTTGGAAACTTCAAGAACAAAAAAGAATGGGCATAATACATAAACAGGTCCTTAAACTTGGCCTAAGTATGTTGTGCACAAGTAGGCAGCTCAACTTGTCTCCACTTTTGTTGCGGAAGCCAAATGTATATAGTGTGAATGAGTCACAACTACTATACCAAAGATTATGACAACCGCTAAATAATAAACAAGACAATAAGACAATGATAAAAGAACACCAGAATTTACGAGGTTCGGCCAATTTTGCCTACTTCCTCGGACACAATCAATATTTTATTCCACTCCAAAATTACAAGTGAAATAATACTAAAGAGAGAAGATACAAATGCCTTAAGAAGATAAAAGGCAAATGAGAGGTGTGTTTAAATCCTAAACATTAGGCCTCCTTTTATAGGGTGAAATTTCCATTCAAAATTGTCATCCACCGATGTGGGACTTTTGACAATTTCAACAAATCTCCACCTTGGCAAAATTCCACATCTTCAATTTTCTCTCAATAACAAATTTTGGTTGTGTCTTCATCTTCAATCTTTAGTGTTCAACAATGTTGATCAAATCCAAACAATGTTGAAACTTGACCGCAGTCACCACTTTTGTCAGCATATCAGCAGGGTTCTCCGTAGTATGAATTTTCTTCACCGTGACTCCACCGTGTCAGCATACCGAACATCAATGTGCTTCGTCCTTGCATGATAAACTTGGTTCTTCGCTAATTGAATAGC
>AWOL01S0017541.1:0-67857 GCA_000715115.1 Nicotiana otophora
TGGCGAGATCCCTTCTCCGGACTTGCCGTGGTCTTGGTATGCATTTTTGTTATAGACATTATACGTATGTCGGGGCCCTGTTCCGGCAATGTTGTAGCACTTATGTTCTTTAGAAGCTCATATACAGGTGTCAACTCATGTATGGTTTGGAATGCCTTGTCGGCTGGTTTTTGTTGTATAATCTTTCATGGCAGCATGGTAACTCGTACCTTATATATAGTTTCTTGACAGTCTTGTCGTCGCATGTTATGTATGTTCATGACATTATCTTTCATTGTTGGATGTTCATGATCCATGTCTACCATTTATATTGATCTTGTCGACCCTTAAAGATAATAAGGAAGGTTAGATAAAATGTATGTTGGTGCTCGGCAAGTATTGCCCGAGTGCTAGTCATGACCCTCCAGTTTGGTCTTGACAGCAGCTCCATCGAAGAAAATTCTCCAACAGTCATAGGTTTCGGTGATATCTTCTCCTACGAATGATACCTCTTCATCAGGAAAATATGTTTTCAGCGGTTCGTATTCTTCACCCACATGATTTTCTGCCAGATGATCTGCCAATGCTTGCCTCTTGACCGCCTTTTGAGTTACATAAATGATGTCTAATTCACTCAGTAGTATATGTCATTTTGTCAACTTTCCCATAGGCATGGGTTTCTGGAAGATATATTTTAATGGATCCATTCACGATATGAGATATGTGGTGTAGGCACAGAAGTAGTGCCTCAACTTCTGAGCTATCCACGTCAATGCGCAGTAGGTGCGCTCTAGCAAAGAATACCGTGCTTCATAAGGTGTGAACTTCTTACTTAGATAGTATATGGCATGTTCCTTTCTTCTCGTCTCGTCGTGTTGTCCCAAGACACAGCCGAACAGATAAATAGAGTAGCAAAGGTCTCCCAGGTTCTGGTGGGACCAGAACAGGTGGTTTGGATAAATATTCCTTGATCTTGTCAAAGGCTTTCTGGCATTCTACAGTCCAACTTGTCGCAACGTCTTTAATTAACATGTTGAAAATCGGTTCACAAATCACAGTTGATTGTTCTATGAAAATATTGATGTAATTGAGACACCCCAAGAAACTCATCACATCTTTCTTGTTCTTTGGAGGTGGAAAATCTTGGATAGCCTTGACCTTTGATGGGTCTAGCTCAATTCCTCGACGGCTGACGATGAACCCTAGCGGCTTTCCAGCGAGGACCCCGAAGACACACTTTGTGGGGTTCAGTTTCAGGTTGTACCTTCTAAATCGATCAAAGAATTTCCTCAAATCTGCTATATGATTTGTTCTTCTTTTGGATTTGATGATGACGTCATCCACGTACACCTCTATCACCTTGTGTATCATGTCGTGGAAAATGGTTGTCATGGCCCTCATATAAGTGGCTCCAGCATTCTTTAGGCCAAACGACATCATTTTGTAGCAATACACTCCCCATGGTGTAACAAAGGCTGTCTTTTCGGCATCCTCTTCATCCATCCAGATCTGATGATATCCAGCGAAGCAATCCACGAAGGATTGGAGTTCATGCTTGGCACAGTTGTCGATCAGTATGTGTATATTGGGCAACGGGAAATCATCTTTGGGACTTTCTCTGTTTAAGTCCTGATAGTCGACACACACTCTGACCTTCCCATCTTTCTTTGGAACTGGCACAATGTTAGCCAACCATGTCGGATATTCAACTACTCTGAGAACCTTGGCTTTTATCTTCTTGGTAACTTCCTCCTTTATTTTCAGACTCATATCTGACTTAAATTTTCTGAGCTTCTGGTTTACAGGCGGACGCGTAGGGCTGGTAGGTATCTTATGATCCACTATGGATGTGCTTAAACCGGTCATAACATCAGAGGATCATGCAAAGATATCCTCACACTCCTTCAAGAACCGGACGTATTCTGCCTTCTCTGATGGTGATAGGTGAATGCTTACACGTGTTTCCTTGACTGTTTCGGAGTCTCCCAAATTAACTGTTTGGGTCTCATCCAAATTGGACTTAGGCTTGTTTTCAAAGTTTTCCACTTCTCTAACAATTTCTTCGGGTTTTATAAACTCCTCCAGATCCTCTGAATCATTATCCTTATGTTGCATTGTCTCATTACGTGTCACAATCGTAAGTTCATCAGGATAGGTAATAATAATGCTGTAGATAAAAATGTAAAGAATAATAATAAATACTAAAAGAATAATGCATTAGATAAATCTTGAAAACGTCAAACAAGTACGGCTCGATGACCCGAACAATTATTTCAAACAAAACATGCTTATAACAAAATACTGAAAATGTCTTAAATGCTCATAAAATTGCTTTTAAAATAAGTGATGCCAATTGCCAGGCTACCCAGGAACTCGACGGGCCCTTGATGGTGCAGCAGTCCAGTTCTTGAGAATAGCTCCCTTCTCCATGGTCTGAATAATGAGGCCTTCCTCCTCCTCCTCCTCCTCAACTATCGCACTGCAATCCATATCTTCATCATCCAGAAACAGATTCCTTATACCATCTAGAACTTCATCTTCTTCGGACTCCCACATCATGTCAGCTCGATGAAATAACTGGATCAAATATGGTGCTGGTTGCTCTAGAGAGTAATAAGCACCATGCCATGGTGGCGACCAATTCTGATACTCGTGCCAGGTGTATTCATACCCAAGCCCAAAAGTTGTGCCGTGACGCTTTAGCTGTATTGGTTTGGTGATCCCCTGGAGATTTTTACCGAGACCTTTTCCAGGTTCATATCCTGTCCATGCCAATATGCCTTCTATCTTACTGCTCCACCATTTGTCCTTTTTAATTGCGTTGACGCGCTCGATGCGATGGTATGTTTTGCCCCCCAACTTCGTGCTATTCTCAATGACCGGAACAGTTTGATTGGTGTAAATGGGATTACTCCCATCCCCATGGATGATCACTTCCTGATGGTTCCACTCAAATTTCATGACCTGATGTAGAGTAGAATCTACGGCTCCAGCGACGTGTATCCAAGGTCGTCCCAATAATAGGTTGTAGGTAGCAGATATGTCCAACACTTGAAAATCAACATCAAACCAGGTTGGGCCCATCTGTAGGCTGAGGTTGGTCTCCCCAATTGTGGCCCTTTGAGACCCATCAAATGCTTTCACATTCATACTTCCTGCTCGTATCCCGTGCAGACCTTTACCCAACATTTTCAAAGTAGTTAGTGGACAGATGTTGAGACTCGAATCCCCATGTATCAGCACTCTAGCAATGAACTTGTCTTCAAGCTGCACTGTGATATGCAGTGCCCTGTTGTGACTTAATCCTTCTGGTGGCAGCTCGTCTTCATGAAAAGTGATCTTGTGGTTTTCCAACACTTTCCCTACCATGTTGGCCATCTATCCACTAGTGATGTTGTTGGGTACATAGGCTTCGTTCAAAACCTTAATTAGGGCATTCCTATATAGCTCAGAGTTTTGCAGCAGTGATAAAATGGATATTTGAGCAGGGGTTTTGTTCAGGTGATCAACCACAAAATATTCCCTTGCTTTCACCTTTCTCCAAAGGTCATCCGGGAGAGTCTCAATGACAAGTGATTTAGATGCAATTTCTTTGCTCGTTCCTTCTAAATGCTCGGGTGTATAAACCCTACTAGTTATGGTCATGCCTTGCGTTGCACCTGTTTCTTCCATTTTTGCTTTTCCTTTTCTTCTTGCTTCCGCAACATAATCCCATGGTATAGCATTAGACTTATAAGACGGCGTTGGTGCTACCATCACGGTGAAGGGCGTTGTTACTTCAACCTCAAACAAAGTTAGTGTAGCTATCTCAACTTCAATTGGTGCCTGAGTTTGTACCATGATAGGTGTAAGAGTGATTGGAGATGTTTCAGAATTATCCCCTTCCTGAATGAGTCTAATTGACCCCTCTGAGTCCCATTCTTCATCGGTCTCTATCACGTTTACTCCTCCACCCCTGTGATCTGGGACGGTATTGTTACGGACATTGGGTGCAGCCTCTTTTGCATGTACGACTTTGGTGTCAATTAATGTCTGAATCTTATCCTTCAAAGTACGACACTCATCAATAGTATGACCTTTCACGCCTGAGTGATAGGCACATGTCTTCTTTGGATTAATCCACTGGGAAGAGTTTTCCATAGCAACAACGGGAATGGGAGTGATATAACCGGTAACCTTCAATCTCTCGTACAGTTGGTCTATAGGTTCAGCAATTGGGGTGTATTGTCTGGGTGGTCTGCGGTCGAAATTTGGTCTAGGTTTTTGGTAGTTTTGGCGGACTGGTGGTGAGTGGTAGTATGCGGGTTGGGTGTTATAGGTATGGTAAGTGGTGGCAGGTTGTTGGTATCTAGGAGGTGAAGGCTGATATGTGGGTGGAGGTGTTTGGTGTGTGAGAGGAGACTTCGGACCTTGGGCTACCATTACTTCACCAACTTCTTTCTTCTTACAGATACCTTCTGACTGCAGGGCCTTATTTGTGGCTTAGAGTGCTTCAAAATTTGTCACCATTCCGCTTTTGATCCCTTCTTGTATTCTCTCTCCCAACTTGATGATATCAGAAAATTTATGGTTTTCAATAACCATCAATCTTTCGTAGTATTGCGGATCCTGAGCTCGGACGAAGAACTTATTCATATGTTCTTCTTCCAATGCTGTCCTTACTTTTGCAGCTTCAGACCTCCACCGAGTAGCATATTCGCGGAAAGTTTCTGTTGGCTTCTTCTTGAGATTTTGAATGTAGATAATGTCTGGTGCGTTTTCTGTGTTAAATCTGAACCGATCCATGAAATCTGATACCATGCTCACCCAATTAACCCATTTCTTTGGGTTCTGACTAATGTACCAGATAGGGCATCTCCGGTGAGCCTTATCATAAATAGCTTCATGCGGATTCTTTCATCCCTCCTAACTCCTACAAGCTTGTCACAATATGTTCTCAAATGCACCTTCGGATTACCAGTTCCGTTGAACATTTTGAACTTAGGAGGTTTGTAACCCTCTGGCAGTTCTATAACTGGCTGAATACACAAATTCTCATAATTCAAACCCTCAATGCCTTTTCCCCATTCGACACTTTGAACTATGCCAGTACGTTTCTTGAGTTCCTCTGTCATGTTTTTGATGAGCAGGCCCTTCTCGGCGGATTCAGGTATGTATAGGGTCTGTTATGGGGTGTGGGTTAGGTTTCCACATATATGGGATTTCTTTGGTGGACTTCGGGAATATGGGCGTAATGGTGGTCACTTGTTGAGTTTTGTGGGTCAGGAGTAGGCTATGGTGCATTCTGAGAGGTTGGTATGTGGTTGTTTGTGGGTATTGAGTTGGGTGGTGATGGTGTTGTTGGGAGTAGGTATCGGTAGAAGGTTGTGGTTCTGAGAAGGTGTGGCGTATTGATGTGGTGCGGGAGGATTCGGCGGTGCGTTTTGATTCGGTGTGCTTAGGGGAGGTGTCGGGTTTTGGGGGTTTGTGTTTTGTTGGTTGATATCAGGGACGTTTAGGGTAAGGGAAAGGTTTGCCAAGTTACGAACCTGCTCAAGTTTCCCTTGTAACTCCAATATCTTCTGTTCTAACCATAAAACCAAGTCATTCTGTGTCGTAGTACTCCGACCATCCGAAGTCTCGACATTCTCTGCATGTGTAGCGTTGTCTTTCCTGATACCACTCATATAATCCATTTTAGCTCTTCCCTTGCTTTTAGGATCACTTGGAGGAGGAGGAGGAGGTGGTGGAAGACCTCTAGATCTGGTATGATATGCTGATGATTCCAGTATGCATGAACCAACCTTATGGGATGGGAATAAACAGAGGAAAGAACAAAACAAAGAGGTAAACAATTCAGTAAGGAGTAGTAAAAGGATATTTGCGGTGTTTAAACACATATTGAGCAATTATAAATTCGCGTCCTAATTGGGGACCTCATTGTGCCTGAGGTAGGCCTAAGCGATACATATATTTGAAGAACATTGATGCCAATAATTGTGTCATTTCATTAATACGATAAATGGACCAAATCTTAACTAAAACGACCATAATTATAAAAAGTCACTAATGAGATTTGCCTTATTACAACCAAAGTCTAAAACGAATCTAGAAAGCAAGTAAAACATCATTCCTAATCTATTTGGTCCCAGAGGGACCTTCTCCATGTTTGACCTTCTTTGTTCCATCAATCAGATTCCTTAGGTCGCGCACGTCCAACAACATATATGCCCTTGCTAGATGCCCTCTTTCGTTGCCCTCTGTATTCTGACAGTCTGAGATCCTCTTCCTCATCTTTTTCTCAAGCTCCATCAACCCCCGCTCCAAATACTCTAACCTCTCTGTTGACTTAGTAGTAATTCCCTTCCATTCGTTGATTACTTCCGTGTCCACTTTATCTTGTTCCAAATGCATGACTTCAGACTCGAAAACTCTTTTGCGCAACCTCTTGTATTTGACTTGTGCTTCAGCAATGTCGTCTATGACCCTATTCCTCAAATTAATTCCTGGCTTGACATCACCTGCTATATCATCTTCCAACCATGATGGATAGAAGTACACATGGCCGGCATGATACCGATCTGGCTCGATGGTATCTTTCTCCACAATGACCTTTTGATGCCACATGTGTTGTGCCTCGCACTTGAATGGAATGGCTTTCCCCTGGAAGTCTACTTTGTACTGATCCATTTTGGAAACTCGTCGTATAACCTTCTTTATCCCAGCTTGCCTCATAACCCTTATGGGAGCATAAAGATAGATTCCTCTCAATCCAGTTAGCACTAGATGAGGAGCCTCTATCGACCTGATGATGAACTCACTGCTAGGGAACCACTCGAACATCCAATGTACCTTGTCATCAGTCAAATTGCTAAAGAAATGTACCCACCTCACAGCGTTTCTCAGTTGTGCAAACCTGTTTGGGATAAAAGTCATTCTCTTCGGATGGTGATAGGCTATGTAGTCATTCCACGGTCATCGCGGAAGTTCTTGACGGTATTCTCCTCTCTGAAGGTGTTCCAACAACCATACTTGCAGCAACAGATTGCAACCCTCGAAATGCCTATACCCTTTTTTGCAACGGTCTAAAGCCCGGTACATCTCAGCCAACATCATAGGGACAATAATATAAGTTTCCCCTCAATCCCCTCCATTTAAGTCGGCGGTGTGTCCAACCTAGAGAAATGATGGAAAGCTCATCACGATAAAGGCGATATGACTTGATGTCCCCATAACACTCATAAAGGAACTCGAAGGGTATGCATGATTTCTTTCGGCAGACTAACCCATCATTTTTCTTGAAACCCATCATTTTAAGAAAACCTCGAGAAGTGCCGTTTTTTGGTACCAACAAACCAGGGCTATCCCACGAGAGTCCAGCGAAGCCTCCTATTTCTTCTAAAGGGGAGTCATTTCTATGTCACCAAAACAGAAGACAACTCTCTTCTCATCCAAAACATGGTGGAGGCCTCAATTAATGCATTATTTGGCTGAATGTCTAATAAGGAGGGTAAATTCCCGAGGACCCTTTTCACATGGTTTTTATCACTATGCGAGATATTTTACCACCAATCCAACAGCAAAGGTGGGATATTTTGGACCATGCCGAACCTGGGGACTTCGTGCCTCATTTCTACAAAACAAATAAAGTTATTCCTTTCCCCCTACGAATTTGGCTATTTACACATTAGTGATCAACATATTGGCATGTTTTCTCCAAATAATGCACAAATTGTGATTGTGTCTATTGGGATTATGGAAATCTCGGCAAACTTTGGACAAGGCTTGACTTAGCGGGGTTATCACACGGACAACGTTCTAACCCATACTAGGTTTGGACATGATGCATGCACAGTTAATATTAGAGTAGGGGTTTCTAGAAGAGTCTAGACCGGTACCCTCAAGTGGACAACTTTAGAGGGAAAGGCACAGAACCATCGACTGCACCGCTGATCGACTAATTTTTCCGCAAATAAGCCTTTCAAAATTTAAAAGGGTGATTTCGAAAGAGTGCGGACACTCATCAAGTGCCACTATGGTATTAACTAGTCACGAGTGGAATATGATATGGAGAATGCTTTATGAAAAGGTAAAACAACACGTTGTCAAATATTTGCATGATAAAAACAGTAAATGCAGTATTAAAATGAAACGTAAAGACATAAAGAGAAAAGAAAACAAAGAAGAAGTTAGTTCACACGATGTGGAAGTTGTAATAAAGTAAACGAGGGAGTAAGGGTAGGGAGAGACATGATGTAGTAATTTAAAAAGACTTTGATCAAGAAAACATGACTAGAAATAAAGGAATACGCATGTTATAACAGAGTTGAACAGAGATTTGCATATTAATGCGAATTCAAATAAAGGGAAAATAGGGGAAAGGGTGTGCATGCAACAATGAAAAGGGAAAAGAGAGCGGGATATTCATGTAACAAAATAATAAGAGACAAGGAAACACGTTTATCAAAGAAGACTAAATCATATAGACCAAGTTTGCTATGGTAAGAGCATAAAAATATCCCCAGCAGAGTCGCCATGCTGTCGCGCCCTATTTTTCTCGCGAAAAGCGGGCTTCGACACGTGACAACTCTTTTAAGGAAGTATTAAAAAAGGAGAGTCGCCACCTAACGGGTTTAAGCAGCGTTAGGGAACCTATTTGTAGATAACTCTGGTTTAACTAGTCTATGCCACCAAAGATCGGGTAAGGGCTCAAATTACCTCGAAGAGAAGGTGTTAGGCACTCTTCGAGGTCCATAACTGCGGGTCCCGGCCAAACTTGAATTATATGAATTAGTAAGATAAACAAAGAGAAAACAAGAGGTTTAGGCAGTTATTATCAAAAGTCCTTTAATAAACACAAATAATTGATTTAAAAACAGGATGGGGGGGGTCCTATGTTTTTTAGCCTAACGGATCACCCCGTGCAACATAAATAATACTTTGTAACTCTCTCGAGCTGGGGTATTACTCGTATTATTCAGCAGGCACAGACTATCATCTCCTGCTACCCGATTACTATCTTTAGGTTATTACCTAAAGCGCACTAGTTGATTCTAAATCATTCCTTATGCGTGCACTACCCGTCCCATACCTATGGTCCATGAGGCATTTGGACCTCTGTTTTGGGTGGTTCTAGACTTGACTTAAGCTACTCAGAAAATGTTAAAACTAGGCGACAGTTCAAAAACATGTAGGACTACACATAACGGCAGTAAATGGCTCAAGTTAGCCTCCACATGTAAGCAACAAATGCACGCTAACAGGTTCATAATGAGGCAGTAGACAATTTCAGAATTAAGACGAAATGGGATCCTTGTATCCTATAGTCATGGCTTCTAGGTGATTCTAAATTTTAAACATACAAACAGTGTTGCTTTCTTAGAACAACGAATTTACGGATTGTGAGTATTATAAACCCTATGGGCATGCTTTCTAATTTTTTTGTGAAATAAGGCAGTGAAACAGTTTGATAGTTCAAAATTGCCAGCGTTGATTTTATCAGCATACTTTCTAGGCGATCCACAGAGTCTTATAGGCAGAATTTCTAAGAATTGGCAATCGAAACTGCTCTTTATCCTTTTATTCCTATGGACATGCTTTCTAGGCAAGTAATTTAGTAGGAATAACAGTAATAGTAGCTAATTTGATTATATTCCTATAGGCATGATATCTAACATGAAGCAACTTGACGAATAATCACTGTGTTACAGTACAATAGGCAGATAATAATGTGAGAATGGAACATGTGAACATGTGAGATGATTTATGTCCTATAGGCAGGATATCTAACAAACACATAGAGCATGTTGAACAAATTGGACACTCAGATCCTATAGGCAGGATTTCTACCCTTTCATGCAATCATTAGAATAGACACATTTTCCCAACTTCACTAATACCCCAATCGTTATTACAGAATTATTACAGGCCCAATGATGAAATAAATTACAAAGTGATAGAAATAACTATAGTGGGCCTAAGACAGGCCCAAAGTGTACCCAGCCCAGCTTGGCCTTCAATTTTGTCTCCACACAGATTTTAGCATAGCCTAGAAATCACAGGCGAATTTGGACCAACCCAACATCCATAGTTGATCAAAGGATCCAGGAAAACAGTCATTTACACAAGCTAATTGGCTTATTCAGTAGGCATAGGAGGGACAAAATTGAGCAGTCAAGAAGAAAGTGGCCAAAGAACCTTAGACCCTAGCGTGTCAGAGTTCACAAGGGCCTCAAAGTGGACCCCGAGCAGTGCTCACACTAGGGAGGTTAATAGGAAGTTTAGGGGGGGCTTGGCTTTCAGTCGGCCAAGAATTAGAGACTTAGAATAGGGAAGCAACCAATGAAAATAGTAGTAAAGTAATAAGGTTTGAAAAAGTGCATTTGCAAACATTACAAAGTGATCACATAGTGAACATGTCAACACAGATGATGCATGAATTCAAGAAAAGAAGTTAATGCTGCAAGTTTCACTTAATATATTGGGGCAGGGTTACATATTAATAAGAAGCAAGGAGTCTTAGACTTTTGGGATGACAGAGTACATAGGCAAATGAGCCTTAGTCCAAATAAGACAAACACTTATCACTAATGCAACACGTTCAAAACCTAAAGGATCAAATTATGCTAAACATGGGGAGTAAACAATACAACTTATACCAACAAGGGAGACATAATCACATATTATAGGGAAAACAAGTCAAGAAGGATTAATCTAAGATAATTAGCTGTTAAGGGTACAGAATTGGCATGGTAAGAGCATACTAAGTGACAACCATGGTCATAGGAGCAGAATACAACTAGAGTGAAGGTCTTAACGGATCAGGGGATATTAATAACATAAATTAATCACTATAGAAATTCAGAACCAGGCAGGAAACAAGATTAGGCCATACAACTAATGCAAACTCTCAAATTGTCAACACATTAAGCTAAACATGTTTTAAACTGTCCAAATTGCCTAAGTTAGATACAAAGATATTTTTTGGGACTAACAGTTTAGGCGTGAGAAAATGCTAGAGAAGTTCATGCTATAGGCAGAATCACACATGAAGAGAGTCAAGGGGTTATATCAAGTCATGCAACTTCAAAAAAAACATAGATATGCTAATTAGAACATAATGAAATAAACATTGCTCAACAAACAAGAATAGAACAGCAATATGACCTAGAATCCCAGATGCGTCAAGTTCCCAAGGGTTTCAAAGAACCTAGGGCAGTGCTCACACCCAAGAAAGGTCAGAAAGGTATAAAGTCCGGTGGCCTTGGCTTTCAGCCGGCCAAGAGCCAAAAACAGAACAAGAGAATAAATGAACACAGAGTAAAGCCCTAATTTTGTTTCAGTGAAAATTAGCGATTGAAGTCCTCCCCTAAAAGGGAATGGGGGAGGGGTTTATATAGTAGTAAAACTCAAATAGTAACAGAGTTATTTAAGTGACAAACAAGGAAAATAGATGTACAAATAGGTATGAAAATCAATTTAAGAGATCTGTAAACCCTAGTTTTTAGGGAAAGTAAGTATCAACAGAATATAAATAAAAATCATACTCACAGTAGCATAGGACACATATAAAAAGAATAACACTCAAAAATCGGAAAGAGCTGCTTGCCATGTTTAGGAAAGCACTATAGGAGAATAGCCAGTACCAAAAAGAGGTCGAACATGGTAAGAAATAGCCATTGAATCCCATATTTAGTGGGATTAGGAGAAGATTTAGGGGGGCGGCGACTTTAGGGTTCTTCAAAGAGGGAGGGAAGATTAAGAGGATATGAGGGCGTCGGATTGGAGGGGAGTGATTAGGGTTTGGGGGTGAGGGGATAATTAAAAGGAGGGATAAAATGTGGGTCGTTGATCTTAAAGATCAACGGGCAGGATTTTAAGAGGGTTGGGTCAGGTTGGCTTAGGCGGGTTGTGACCGGGTATAGGATTAGTGGGTCACCTGGATTGGGCTGGGGTTATTGGGCTGAGGTATTGAAGGTTTTGAGCCGAAATTATTTAGGAATTGGGGCTAGTTTTTAAATACCCAATATTTGTCAAAACATAATTTATAAAAGAAATTAATAAATAACAAAAAATATTATTTGTGAACTAAAATGATTGAAAATAATAACTTAACATTATAAAAATCTAAAAAGTTATTTTGGCACAAATAATATGATTATACATGAATATAGGCTATTATTGCAAAAAATGAGCAATTAGCCTAAAAATGCAAATGTAATTATGAAACAAAAATAAAGTGAAATATTATAAAACATACGTGTTGGTGTAAATAATAAGCTAGATGATTAAATCATCATAAAATTATTTTGAAGGATAATTATTGGATATTTACATAATAAAATGTAGAAAGAGATTAATTTAAAGCTTTTTAAAAATTATAAAAAATTATGAAAAATGCTTGTATAGGTTTATAAACTAATTATGATGCAAATATATTATTTTGAAAGTATATATATACATTTTAAAAAATTTGAGAGAAAAATTGGGTACCAACACCTGCATCCAAAGAAAAATCATGAGTTTTGTGGGGGGGGGAGGTCGATTCGTGCTTTTGTCTTCTTGCTCGGCCTTTGATGAACTGGTGACTGTGATACATTTTAGAGACATTGCGACCTCCTTTCCTTAGAATTTTGAGGGTCCCCCTTAAAATTCTGCCCCAGTTAAATGCATACTTCCGACAATACTTTTGGTTGTTCCACATATGACGAAGTTGGCTGAACTTGCGATCTTGCCTCAGTTTCTGATTGTGGGGAAAATGATGATTTTATTAAGATGTGATCGAACCCACAGGGCTTCCTACGTATTCCCTCTTAAACGAGAATCAGGTCAAGCGTAGTTCAGTTATATCAAGTGAAGAAATATAAACAATCCTAAGCATAGTATCTCTTGATTGCGTCTGAGTTGATAGGTTTTAGCCAAATCTTTCCGTCCATTTCTGCAAGTATGAGTGCTCCTCCTGTTAGTACTCAATGAACCATGTAGGGACCTTGTCAGTTGGGTGAGAGAACTTCCCCTTGGCCCCGTCCTGATGTGGGAAGATCCGTTTTAGCACTAACTGCCCCGGTGTGAATTGTCTTGGTCTGACCTTTTTGTTGAAAACTCTTGCCATTCTATTCTGGTAGAGTTGACTGTGACATACCATATTCAGGTTTTTCCCACCGATGAGAGCCAGTTGTTCATATCATCTTTGTACCCATTCTACGTCGCTGAGCTCAGCTTCTTGTATGATTCTTAGAGAAGGGATTTCTACTTCGGCGGGGATAACCGCTTCCGTACCGTAGACCAACAGGTAAGGAGTTGCCCCAGTTGATGTGTGAACCGTGGTGCGATACCCGAGCATAGCAAATGGCAGCTTCTCGTGCCATTGTTTGTAATTGTCTACCATTTTCCTTAGTATTTTCTTGATGTTTTTGTTGGCGGCTTCTACAGCTCCATTCATCTGCGGATTGTATGTTATGGAATTCTTATGCTTGATCTTGAAATTTCACACATGGACTTCATTAAATCACTGCTGAGATTGGCGGCGTTTTCGGTGATGATTGACTCGGGCACTCTGAATCGACAAACAATGTGATCCCGAACAAAATCTGCGACGACCTTCTTGGTTATAGCTTTGTAAGATGCGGCGTCGACCCATTTTGTGAAATAGTCTATGGCCACCAGAATGAACCTATGCCCATTTGAAGCAGCGGGTTCAAGGGTGCACTTATTGTGTTGAGTTCATTAGGTGGCACTCGTATCATATTAGCATGTATCTGGCATTGGTTACACTTATGGATATTCTTGATGCAGTCTGTTTCCATAGTCATCCAGAAATATCCTGCTCTTAGTATTTTATTGGCTAAGACAAAGCCATTCATGTGCGGTCTGCAGGTTCCGCCATGTATTTCCTCGAGTAATTTGGATGCTTTCTGGCGTCGACACACCGTAATAATCTCAGGTCTGGAGTCCTTCTGTACAAAATTCCTCATCTTTGAAAGAAATGGTTGGCTAATCTTCGGAGTGTGCGCTTCTGAGTATGAGTCGCGTGTTCCGGATACTCTCCTTTTGCCGAGTATTCTTTGATGTCACGGAACCACAGATTTCCGTCAATTCTTCTTCAACATGCGCATAATAAACTGGTTGTTTATGAATTCCTATTGTGATAGGATCAATGAAGCTCCTGTCTAGGTGTTGTATCATGGAAGATAAAGTGGCCAATGTATCTGCAAATTTGTTCTGAATCCTCGGAACATGTTTGAACTCTATCTTTGTGAACCTCTTGATCAGCTATTGTACACAGTGTAGATATGGTACTATTTTGGTGTTCTTGGTAGCCCACTCTCCTAAAACCTGATGCACCAAAAGATCAGAATCTCCAATCACCAGCAACTCCTGGACGTTCATGTCAATAGCCAACCTGAGTCCCAAGATGCAAGCCTCATATTTTGCCATATTGTTGGTACATGAAAACCTGAGTTTTGCAGATACCGGATAGTGTTGGCCAGTTTCTGATACTTAGAAAACTCTGATACCTACTCCTTTGAAGTTTGCAGCTCCATCGAAGAACATTCTCCAACCATCATATGCTTCGATGATATCTTCTCCTACAAATGATACCTCTTCGTCAGGGAAATACGTTTTCAATGGTTCGTATTCTCCATCTACAGGATTTACTGCCAGATGATCTGCCAATGCTTGCCCTTTGACCGCCTTCTGAGTTATATAGATAATGTTGATTTCACTCAGCAATATCTTCCATTTTGCTAACTTTCCCATAGGCATGGGTTTCTGGAAGATGTATTTCAGCGGATCCATCCTTGATATGAGATATGTGGTGTATGCACAGAAATAATGCCTTAACTTTTGAGCTATCCATGTCAAAGCGCAGCAGGTGCGCTCCAACAAAGAGTAACGGGATTCGTAAGGTGTGAATTTCTTACTCAGATAATATATTGCCTGCTCCTTTCTTACAGTCTCATCATGTTGTCCCAGAACGCAACCAAAAGCTCCATCTAGTACGGACAAATAAAGCAGCAAAGATCTTCCTGGTTCTGGTGGGACCAGAACATGTGGTTTAGACAAATACTCCTTGATTTTGTCAAAGGCTTTCTGACATTCTTTAGTACAGCTTGTTGCAGCATCTTTCTTCAACATTTTGAAGATAGGCTCATAGATCACGGTTGATTGTGCTATGAAACGGCTGATGTAGTTGAGTCGCCCTAAGAAGCTCATCACATCTTTCTTATTCTTCGGCAGTGGAAAGTCTTGGATAGCTTTGAGCTTTGACGGGTCCAATTCAATCCCTCGATGACTGACGATGAATCCTAGCAATTTTCTAGCAGGGACTCCGAAGGCACACTTTGCAGGATTCAGTTTTAGATTGTACCTTCGAAGCCAATCAAAGAATTTCCTCAAATCTGCTATATGATATGTGCTTCTTCTGGATTTGATGATGACATCATCCACGTACACCTCTATTTCCTTATGTATCATGTCGTGGAAAATGGTTGTCATGGTTCTCATGTAAGTGGCTCCAGCATTCTTCAAACCAAACGGTATCATTTTATAGTAGTACACTCCCCGTGGTGTGATAAAGGCTATTTTTTCGGCATTCTTTCCATTCATCCAGATCAGATGATACCCTGCAAAGCAATCCACAAAGGACTGGAGTTCATGCTTGGTGCAGTTCTCGATCAGTATGTGTATATTGGGCAATGGGAAATTATCTTTGGGACTCGCCCTGTTTAAATCTCGGTAATCAACACACACTCTGACTTTCCCATCTTTCTTCGGAACCGGCACAATGTTGGCCAACCAAGTCGAATATCTAACCACTCTGAGAACCTTGGCTTTTATTTGCTTGGTGACCTCCTCTTTTATCTTCAAACTCATATCCAGCTTGAATTTTTTGAGCTTCTATTTTATCGGTGGACACATAGGATTGGTAGGTAGCTTGTGAGCCACTATGGATGTGCTCAACCAGTCATATCATCATAGGACCATGCAAAGATATCTTCATACTCTTTTAGGAATTGGACATACTCTTCCTTCTCAGATGGTGATAGGTAAATGCTTATATGTATTTCCTTTACCGCTTCATAGTCCCCTAAGTTAACTGTCTCAGTCTCGTCTAAATTAGACTTAGGCTTGTTTTCAAAGTTTTTCACTTCTCTGATAATTTCCTCAGGTATTATTTTGTCTTCCAGATCCTCTAAATCATTATCCTTATGTCGCGTTGCCTCATTACATGTCATAGTCATAGGTTCATTGGGATAGGTAATAATAATGTTGTGGAGAGAAAATGTAAAGAATAACAATAAATACTAAAAATAGCAATTTATTAATAAAATTTTGAAAAACGTCAACAAGTACGGCTCGATGACTCGAGCAATTATTTCAAAACAAAATACTGAAAATGTCTTAGATGCTAAAACTTTGCTTTAAAATAATTGATGCTAATTGCTAGGCTACCCAGGAACTCGACGGGCCTGGGATGGTGCAGCAGTCCAATTCTTGAGAACAACTCCTTTTTCAACGGTCTGAATGGTAATGTCTTCTTCCTCCTCCTCCTCAACTACCGCACTGCAATCCATGTCTTCGTCATCCATAAATAGCTTCCTTATTCCAGTTAAGGCTTCATCTTCCTCAGACCACCATATCATGTCAGCTTGATGAAACATCTGGTGCAAATGTGCTACCGGTTGTCCCAGCGGATAATGAGGACCGCGCCATAGTGGCGACCGATCCTGGCACTCTTTCCAAGTATATTCATACCCAATTACGAAAGTTGTACCATGATGCTTCGGTTGTACCGGTTTGGTGATCCCTTGGAGATTCTTGTCGAGACCCTTGCCAGGTTCATACCCTTTCTATAGCAGTACGCTTTCTATCTTGTTGCCCCACCATTTGTCCTTTTCAATTGCATTGATGTGCTCAATGCGATGGTATGTTTCTCCACCTAACTTCTTCCTATTCTCGATGACCAGAACAGTCTGATTGGTATAAATGGATTACCTTCATCTCCGTGGATGATCACCTCCTGGTGGTTCCATTCAAATTTCATAGCCTGATGTAGAGTAGAGTCCACTGCCCCAGCGATATGTATCCAGGGTTGTCCCAACAATAGATTGTAGGTAGCAGATATATCCAGCACTTGAAACTCAACATCAAACTAGGTTGGGCCCATCTATAGGATGAGGTTGATTTCTCCGATTGTGGTTCTTTGAGATCCATCAAACGCCTTCACATTCATGCTTCCTGCTCGTATCTCATGCAGGCCTTTACCCAACCTCTTCAAAGTGGTCAGTGGACATATATTGAGACTCGACCCCCATCTATCAGGACCCTGGCGATGAATTTATCCTCAAATTGCACTGTGATATGTAGTGCCATGTTGTGACTTAGTCCTTCTGGTGGCATCTTGTCTTCATGAAAGGTGATTTTATGGCTTTCCAGTACCTGCTCGACCATGTTGGACATATCCCCACTACTGATGTTGGCGGGTACATAGGCTTCACTCAGCACCTTCATCAGGGCATTCCTGTGTGTCTCAGAGTTTTGAAGCAGTGACAAGATAGATATCTGAGCGGGAGTTTTGTTCAAATGGTCAACCACAGAGTATTCTCTCGCTTGTACTTTTCTTCAAAGATCGTCAGGGCCAGTCTCAACAATAGCTGGCTTAGATGCAGCTTCTTTGCTTGTTCTTCCCAAGTGCTCTGGTGTATAAATCCTGCCAGTTCTAGTTATGCCTTGTGCTACACCTGTTTCTTCTATTTTTGCTTTTCCTTTCCTTCTTGCTTCCGCAACATAATCCCATGGTATAGCATCAGACTTGTATGATGGCGTGGGTGCTACCATCACAGTGAAGGGCGTGGTTACCTCAACTTCAAATGGTGTTGCTGCGGTTACCTAAACTTCAAGCGGTGCTTGTGTTTGTACCACAATGGGTGTGAGGGTGACTGGAGATCTTTTAGGATTATCCCCCTCCCGAATAAGTCCAATTGACCCCTACAGATCCCATTTTTCATCGGTATCTATCCCATTCACTCTCTCACCTCTGTGATCCGAGAGAGGATTGTTACGAACATTGGGTGTGGCTTCTTTTGCCTGTATGACCTTGGTGTCTCTCAATGTCTGAATCTTATCTTTCAGAGTGCGACACTCATCAATGGTATGGCCCTTCATGCCTGAGTGATAGACACATGTCTTATTTGGGTTAATCCACTGAGAAGAGTTTTCCATAGCAACGACAGAAATGGGAGTGACATAACCAGCAGCCTTCAATCTCTCATACAGTTGGTCTATGGGTTCAGCAATTGGAGTGTATTGTCTGGGTGGTCTGCGGTCGAAGTTTGGTCTTGGTTTTTGGTAATTTTGGCGGGCGGGTGGTGGTGAGTGATAATATGCGGGTTGGGTGTTATAGGCTTGGTAGGTGGTGGCAGGTTGTTGGTATCTGGGGGGTGAGGGCTGGTATATGGGTGGTGGTGTTTGGTATGTAAAAGGAGACTTAGGACCCTGGTCCACCATTACATCACCCACTTCTTTCTTCTTCGAGATACCTCCTGATTGCAAGGCTTTATTTGTGGCCTGTAGTGCTTCGATATTTGTCACCATTCCACTATTGATCCCTTCTTCTATTATTTCTCCCAGCTTGATGATGTCATGAACATCTTCATACAGATTCATTCATCTTTGCCCACTCCTACAAGTTCGTCACAATATGTCCTTAGATGTACCTTCGGATCACTAGTTCCATTGAACATTTCGAACTTTGGAGGTTTTTAACCCTCCGGCAATTCCGCATCTGGTTGAATGCACAAGTCCTCATAATTCAAACCTTCAATGCCCTTACCACCTTCGACGGTCTGAACTCTGCCAGTAAGCTTCTTGAGTTCTTCCGCCATGTTCTTGATGAGCAGGTCCTTCTCGGTTGATTCCGATATATATAGGGTTTATTGTGGGGTGTGGGGTAAAGTTTCCACATATATGTGATTACTTTGGTGAACTCCAGGAATCTGGGCATAAGGGTGGTCATTGATTGAGTTGTGGGGATCGGGAGTAAGTTGTGGTGCATTCTGGAGAGTGTGATAAGTGGTGGGTTGCGGGTATTGAGTCGGATGATGATGGTGTTGTTGAGGAGTAGGTACTAGTGGAGGGTTATGATTTTGAGGAGGTGTGGTGTATTGATGTGGTGGCGGTGGATTTTGGTTCTGTGTGTTTTGGGATAGTGTTAGGTTTTGGGCATTTGGATATTGTTGGTTGATATCAGGGACGTTTAGGGTGAGGGAAAGGTTTGCCAAGCTTCGGACCTGCTCAAGTTCTCCTTGTAGCTCCAGGATTTTCTGTTCCAGGCATAAGACCAATTCATTCTATGCCGGAGTACTTCGGCCATCTGAAGTTTCAACGTTTTCTGCCATAGTAGTATTGTCTTTTCTGATACTGCTTAAATCATCCATTTTCCCTTTTTCTTTGCTTTTGCCTTTAGGATCACTTGATGGAGGAGGAGGTGGAGGACCTCTGGATCTAGTGTGATATGCTGACGATGCCACTATGCACGAACCAACCTTAGGGAATGGGAATAATCAAAAGAAAGAAAAAATAAAAGGTAACCAAGTCAGTAAGGATATTTGAAAGAATGCTTGCAGTATTAAACATGTTCTATAAAATCATGCAATAATTCACATCCTAATTGGGGACCTCATTGTGCCCGAGATAGGCCTAAGTGACACATATACTTGGAGAAAATTGATGCCAATAATTGCGTCATTTCATTAATGCGAAAATGAATCAAATCCTTACTAAATCGACAATAATAATAATGTTACTAATGGCATTTGCCTTATTACAATCGAAATATAAAACTAAGCTGGAAAGCAATAAAGAACATCATTTGCTAAATCTATTTGGTCCCTGAGGGACCTTCTCCATGCTTGGCTCTTTTGACTCCATCAATCAGGTTCCCCAGGTCGCGCATATCCAACAATAGGTAAGCCTTTGCTAGATGCCCTCCTTCATTGTCATCCGTGTTCTGACAATCTGAAAGTCTCTTCCTCGTCTTTCCCTCAAACTCCATCAACCCTTGCTCCAAATATTCCAATATCTCAGTGGACTTTGTGGCGATTTCCTTCCATTCATTAATTGCCTCCATGTCCACTTTATGTTGTTCCAGATGTCTAGCTTCAGACTCAAAAACCCTTTTGCGGAGCCTTCTATACTTGACATGTGCCTCAGCAGCATCATCAACGATCTTATTTTCCAAATTGACCTCAGGCTTGACATCTCCCGCTACATCATCTACCAACCATGATGGATAGAAATACACATGACCGGCATGGTACCTATCTGGCTCAATAGTCTCTCTTTCCACAATGACCTTCTGGTTCCACATATGTTGTGCCTCCAACTTGAAAGGAATGATATCCCCTTTGCAATCTGCCTTGTATTGGACCATGTTGGAAACCCGAGGTATGACTTGTTTTCTTTCTGCTTGTCTCATTACCCTTATAGGAGCATAGGGATAAATGCCTCACAACTTGATCAATACCAAATAAGTAGTATCCCTTGACCTGATGATGAACTCACTGCTAGGAAACCACTCAAACATCCAATGTACCTTCTCGTCTGTTAGATTAATGAAGAAACATACCCAACTTACAACACTTCCGGGCTGTGCGAACCTATCTGGGATGAATGTCATTTTCTTTGGATGGTGGTAAGCTATGAAGTCATTCAATGGTCGTCGCAGAAGCTCTTGGCGAAATTCTCCCTTCTGAAAGTGTTCCAATAACCAGACTGGCAATAATAGATTACAACCTTCAAAATGTCTGAACCCCTTCTTGCATCGATCTAGAGCGCGGTACAATTCAGCTAGGATCATAGGGATGATGGTGTAGGTTTTCCCCTCGATGCCTTCTATTAAAGTTCTTGCAACCATAGCGAAACGAGTGTGAATTCTTCCCCCTTTTATTGGAAATATCAACAAACCCAAGAAGCAAATGATGAATACATAAACTCGGCAGTGTGTCCAACCTAAGGAGGTAATGGCAAGTTCCTCATGATGAAGACGATATGATTACTGTGTCTGTAACGCTCATAAAGGAATTCAAATGGGATGTATGACTTTTTGAAACAAAGCAACTCATCATTTTTCTTGAAACCTAGCATTTTTAGAAAGCCGCGAGGGGTGCGATTCTCTGGCACTAATAACCCTGGACTATCTCATGACAGCTTAGCGAAGCCTCCTATTTCTTCTAAGAGAGGAGTCATTTCTATGTCACAAAAGCGGAAGACATCCCTTTTCACATCCCAAAACATGGTAGCGGCCTCGATCAATGCCCTATTTGGTCGGATGTCTAGCAAGGAAGGCAAATTACCAAGGACCCTTCTCATGTGATTCTTGTCGTAAGGCTCGAGATTTTTCCATCAATCAAGTAGCAGAGGTGGGATGTTTGGGACCATGCCAAACCTGGGGACTTCATGCTTCATTTTCTGCAAGCAACTAAAGTTAGCCCTCTCCCCCTCCAGATTCGACCATTTACACAATAATGATCAACATATTGGCACATTTTCTCCAAGTTATGCACATAACATGGTAGTGTCCATTTGATGCATGTACATTTAATATTGGCACATTATTCATAATTTGTATTAGGTTTAACATGATGCATGTACATTTGATATTGGAGTAAGGTTTCTAAAATAGTCTAGACTGGTACTCTCAAGTGGACAACTTGAGAGAGAAAGGCACGGGACTGTCGACTGCACCGTTGATCGACTAGTCTACCGCAAATAAGTCTTTCTGATTTAAAAGGGGTAATTCTGGAAGAGCACGGACACTCATCAAGCATCGCTATATTGATAATTGGAACGAGTGGAGTATGATTTAGAGTATACTTTATGCAGATATAATAACACATTGCCAAGTATTTGCATGATAAATATGTAAAAGCAGTAAATACGGTAATAAGTTAAAACATGAAAAACATAAGAAAGAAAGACAAAGGAAAAAGTTAGTTCCTGGAATATATGCGAGTATGTTATAAAGCAAGTAAGATAGAAGGGATGGGAGAGGCATGATATAACAGTCTTTAAACAAAATGAAGACCAGTCATAGCAAATAATGGCGAACGAGAAAGGGATGTGCATGTTATAGAAAATTTAAACAAATAAAGGTGAAGCATGGAAGGGATGTGCATTTTATAATAAAAAAAATAATCCACGCAAGCCAAGTTCATTATGGTAAGAGCCTAAGTATTTCCCCAGCAGAGTCACCATGCTATCGTGCCCCGTTTTCTTGCGAAAGAGGGATTCGACGTGGTGACAACTCTTTTGGATAGGAGATAGAGTGCTAAAAGAAGAATAGTTGCCACCTAACGGTTTTTGAGGTGCATTAGGGCACCTATTATGTATATAACTCTGTTTGACTAGTCAACGCCACCAAAGATAGGGTAAGGGCTCAAATTACCTCAAAGAGAAGGTGTTAGGCACTCTTCGAGGTCCAGAACTGTGGGTCCCGGCCAAACTTAAGATTATGTAGATTATAATTAGGCAAGATAAATAAAGAGAGTAAGGGTCAAAGAAATGTATTATAACACAATGAGAAATAAGGATTACAAGGATAACTATGACGGTCTATATTAGGCGGCTAAAAGTATAAAGAAGAGAGGGGGGCTCCTAAGTTTTTTAGCCTAAAGGATCACCCCGTACAACATAAATAATACTTCGCAACTCCCTTGAGGTAGGGAATTACTCATATCATTCAGCGGGCACAGACTATCATCTCCTGCTACCCCATTACTATGTTAAAGTTGTTTACTTAAGCGCTGTAATTTAATTCTAAGTTGTGCACTGCCCGTCCCGTACCTATGGTCCGGGAGGCATTGGACCTGTATTTAAGGTTGGTTCTAGACTTTACTTAGGTTGCTCAAAATGATAAAACTAGGCGACATACAAAACAAGTTGGACTTCATGTAAGGACAGTTAGGGGCTCAAGTTAGCCTCCACACTCAAACAACAAATGCACGCAAACCAGGTTCTCACATTAGGCGTTAGATAGTTTCAGAACTGAGTCAAATTAAAGTCATTTAAGCCTTATAGACATGGTTTCTACATGACCTTGGATTCACATGTGCAGTCAGTTTCAGATGCAAGACGCCACTTTAAGCTTATAGACATGATCTCTAGGTGATTTACGCAGTATGTGGCAGTGAGAACCATCGAAAATATTCAGAATTACTCGTCTTTGATCCTATGGGCATGCTCTATAATAGTAGCATGGCCAAGCAATGAAACAGTGTTTAAAAGTTCAGTATTGACACTTTAAAGCGAGTGGTAATACCCCATAGGCAGGATTTCTAACGATTAACGATTGAAACTGATTTTTTTAATACTTAGCCCCTATATGCATGTTTTCTAGGTGAGAAGTATGATAACAATAGCAAATTAACCAATTAAAGTCCTATAGGCATGATTTCTGGATGAAGATCAATAGAACATAAGCTAGTATAATCCTATAGGCATGGTATCTAATGAATATGTTGCAGTTATTGAACGAATGGTTATTGACATTTGTTTCCTATAGGCATGTTGTATAGTAACACATGGCAGTAGACATAGGAATAAACAAAGCACTTATTCTTTGATAGTAGACAGGTTGTGTGAGTGTGCGATTCTCCTAATGGCATGATTTCTACCAGTGTATGTGGAAATTGAATAGCATATATGACATGTTGGATAAAATAACAACTAGATCATACGAACCCTATAGGCATGTTTTCTACCCTTTCATGCAAACATTAGAGTATGCACATTTCCCCGATTTCACTAACACCCCAATTATTTATTACAAAATTATTACAGACCCAATGATGAATGTAATTACAAAATATTATACAAGCAATAACAGTACGCCTATAGCAGGCCCCAAAGGAAGATACCCAGTATTGCCTGGGCCTTCAACAAACGCCTTCTTCACAAATAGCATACCCAGATCCCAATAGGGGACTATATTCATCAGCACAACCCAGAAACCATAGAGGAAACTCAAACCAAACCAAGCATCCACAGATTGATCATATGACCCAAACATTGAATCACAAATAAATCACTTAAACAAACCAGTTTGCATATTCAGTAGATAGAATGAGGAAAGAACTGAGTGTCAGAGACAGCTAAGGTCTCAGTAGTAAGGAAAGTGGCCAACGAACCCAAATCCTAGTATGTCAGAGTTCACAAGGGTCTCAAATGGACCCCAAGCAGTGCTCACACTATGGAGGTCAATAGAGAGAGTCTTAGTGGCCTTGGCTTTCAGCCGACCAAGAGTGATAGAATAGTGTAGGTAACCAATGAGAGTGAGAGAACAGTGATTAAGGGACAGAATTTGGAGAGATGCGCTTGTATTTTAGAAAGCAGACATAGCAAAGTTGCTTAAAACACAGAACATGCTAGTTAAAAGGGTCAACAAGACTTAGAGGTAGGTTGCTATTACAGGTTTAACATTTAGCAAGAAATAACATATTGGCAGAAAACACATTGAGAGAGTTAGAGGAGAATCAAGTTTTCTGAGATTACAAGATTAACATACAAAGGTGCATAATACCAAATAAGTCTAAGTAGGGCACTAAATTAGAAAGTTTAAAGCTTAAGGATCCAAATTATGCTAAGTATCCATCACAAATCAAAAGACAGTCATGTTAACTTACATCGTGAAGCAAAATAGTATCAAACATGGCAGGGAAACACAAATTAAGATAGCTACTCTAAAGTCTCAAATAATCACTAAAAGGATATCGAATCAAGTAAGTCAAAGACATGCTGAGTGACACAATAGCAGGGGAGCAAGTAACAGATTATAACACATTACATATGTGAGGCAGTCATTGCAGGAATTCGAAGTAGAGTGGGAAAGAAAACTCATGTTAAACAGTAATGTAGACATTCAGGTGCCAATACATTAGGCTAAATGAACTTAAGAGGGTCTAAATTGTTCAAGGAAAGCATATTCAAATAACATCTCTCAAAACCAGAAATTTTAGGTTAAAATAAAAGCTAAAGAGGTTCAGATCTAATGCTAGCAAAGTAACACACAGAGATGGTCTAAGAATACATTAGGTCATGAAATTTAGAGGCGTGAATATTCAGGACATAAACACAGAAGAATGAAATCGTAAAGTCAAGAGACTCACCAGTTATCAGTTGAATAAACAGACAACAAGAAAGAACAAATTCCACAGTGCTCTGAATGGCAACAAAGAGCAAGAACCCAGATTCTTAGCACGTCAGAGTTCCCAAGGGCTTCAAATGAACCCCGAGCAGTGCTCGCACCAAGAAAAGTTGAAAATCGAATTCTGGTGGCCTTGGCTTTCAGCCGGCCAAGAACCAGAGTATAGAACAAGAGAATAAGAGAACAATAGAGTAATAGCTTCGATATTTTTGGTGAATCCAGGTCAATAAAAGTCTCATTCAAAGGGGGAAAGGGAGGGGTTTATATAGTAGTAGAAATCAAACAAACAAATCAAGGTAATACTATAAAATAAACATAAATAAGGAAATAATAACATGCAGAATCAGTAAAAGTCAGATTAGAGAAAATTAGGTAAACCTTAATTGACAGAAATCGAAAATTGGCCAGAGATCTTGGCTAATCGGACCCATATAGCCTTAATATAAATGTATCTAGACGGAATACCGTCTAGATCTTAAAGATTGAAGATGATTTCCACATGATTCCAGGTCTGGTACTTGCCAAAAATAGGCAAGTACTAAGTAATACCAAAATCGTGTAAGTAACACGGAGATGGAGCATATATAGAAGGCAAATTGTAAGAGGATTCCATATTAAGGTCGGAATCGGAGATAATTGGGGATTTGACGACTAGGGTTTGTGAAGGAGAAGGGCGTGACAGAGAATAGAGGCGGCTGTCTTTAGGAAATGGGGATTATGGTTTGGGGTGAGGGAATATAAGGAGAATGGGGAGGAGTATTGTGAGCCGTTCATCGCTTTTGATCAACGGCTGGGATTTAAGAAGAGCTGGGTCGGGTTTTTTGGACTGGATTAGGGATAAAAGGGACATTTGGATTGGGCTTGGGGATTGGGCCAAGGATTTGGGGCTTGTCTAGTCCGAAATTAATCCTAATTTTGGGTCAGATTTTAAAAATAGGAAATTAAGGGAAAGATAATTTAAATAAAATAATTAAATAAATTATAAAAAATGCTATTTATGCAAATTAATATTTTAAAATAATATTATAAGATTATAAGAATGTAATATATTATTTTAACCTTAAATAAAATGACAAATGCAATAAAATTGTAAAATACAGGCTATTATTGCAAGATTGTGCAAATGGCCTAAAAATACTAATGTAATTATAATAAATAGAGTAAAATATCTGAAGCAAGTATTATAGATGCAAAATAATAATTTTAGGTAATTAAGTCATCACAAAATAATTGAAAGGAGTAATTAATAAATATTCAAGTAATTTAAATGCAGGAAAATCAATTTTAAAGCTCTGAAAATTATGGAAAATTATAGAAAAATGCTTGTATAGATTTGTAACTAAATAATGATGCCAAATGATATTTTGAAAGTATATATACCATTCGAGAAAATATGAGGGCAAAATTGTGTATCAACATAGTGCACCTTTCTCCTTATTTCAATAGTTCCACTTAAAAGCCAAACCAACACCCCTCACTTTAACTTTTACAAAGTTCATAACAATTTTAAGTTCTTGTGAGAGGTAAGAAGGTTCAAATAGATGGTCAATTCAAATAATTGGGTAAGACTTGTAATGTGGTTGCTAAAGAAACAGGATTACAGTCTCAAAGGGGTCAACTAGGATACATAACAATTAGGTGGATAAGAACATATAACTGGCTCAACAAAGAAATGCCTATATAACTTCCAAGACTGAATAAAACTACTATGTCGCTTTGCAAACACACGGGGAAAGTTCTAGATATCAAATGCAATGCACAGAATATACGAAACCTCACACACACATGTCACATAACTCACTCAGGATCGGACTCATCGAGATACTCTAGTCAAAGCAGTTAAAACAATTTAAGATCATACAATTTAAGGTACTTATACAAGAGTCAAAAACAGAGCATAAGCATCACAACTAAAGCACTTACTATTCTCAAGGCATAATAAAGTCAAGAGATATTGCTTTCATTTAAAATCACAGCACAAGATCTCCTACTCCTAAAAAAACTAACTACACCCGGTTCAAACAAAATTCTTGGAAAATAACCAAGGCACAAGAAAAAACTAATGGGGGATTATTATACTACCTAAATAAAATAATTTGTTTTTTCTTCGAATTTAAAAATTTCAATCAAAAGAAATGAAAACACACACAAGAAACGAAAACAAATAGTTATTTATATATTTACATCCCCACCCCACACTTTAAATTGTGGCATGTCCCAATGACACACAAATAAAAAGCAAGAGGTAAAGAAAACTCCCCTGGACTTTTTCCGTTTCCGAGAACTTGTGAACTCCACCCTTAATTCTCAATTCATTTTCGTTTTCGCTCCTCGGGATTCTTTATGGGGCTAGTCAAGCCAAAGTCCTTTAAGGATATTTGTAAGACCTGCTCTTTTCTTTCTTTCTTGGCCTCATTTTGAGCGGTGAATTGTTCTTGTAGGATTATCCTCAACTTGTTTTTTCATTCATTCACAAGATCAATCCCTGCATATTCCTGTACATCCCCAAAAATAAAATCCACATGATCAAGGTTAGAATAAGAAAATGAAGAAGAAAGGTCATGTGAGTATTCCTCTGGTATGTCCAAGACCATTTGTTCATTATTCTCTTTTACTAAATATTTTTAATGTAGATAGGTGGATGTGGATTTGAACTCTTATTTTATTGATGTACAATCAACCAAAGCCTCATCTTCAATCATCTCAGTTGATAAAGAGTCCTCTTGTAGGGTGGAAAATTATCTTTGTAGATGTTCATCATCTTGGGTAGGCTCATTCTCACAGGGAATCTCCTCCATATATTCACCATCACAATGCAATGACCTTTCTGAAAGTGTACTTATTAGTTGATTCACTTTCATTGTTAGGTTGTTAGTGGCTTCATCATCGTGTGTAAATCTCTCTTCCACCTTATTAATGAACTTATACATAAGCTCTTCTAAACTAACATTCTCCGCTTGAGGTGGTCGCCTCACTTCGCTTGCATTCCAGTCATAATAAGGGTATTCATCCCAACCAGAGTCAGAATTATGCCCATATGAATCCTCATACATGTACGAACTAGAGACAAAGTGAGAGTGTTCAAAAGATGAACCATAGGAAGAATACCTACCTGCTTGACAATCAACCCATAGATGATTTTTACCGTATTTAAAACACATAGCACACCGCTGATAATATTCATCTACTAACTCTTCAACCATTTTCTCAGGTTGGTTGTACTCCATCTTCACATCTTTTAGAGTTCAATATCAAGAATATGCTCTTCAAGGTTTCTTCACCAAAAGAAATCTTGAAGATAAGTTCACCAAACACAACTAAAAATAAAAGAAAAAATTAGAAGCTAATTCCTGAATTAGTACTACAAACTATTTCAAACACTATTGATTTTCAATCCCCAGCAACGACGCCAAAATTTGATGAGCGCAAAACACACACTTAAATTGTGCTTGCTAGTCAAAGATAGTATAGTATAATATCATATCCACATGGATTGGAGTTAAACAATATTATCGTAGTTTGTAGCTAGATTTCTATCAATGATGATCAACAATTTAGATTTATGTGGTTAATACTAAAATTAATTAAGAATCTAGAGCTAATTGACTAATGACAATCGAAGTAAGGCCTAAGCAAAGGAAGATATCAATGGGAGAAAATGGGGTTTTGATAGGATAGGTGCAAGATAATTTTCTGGGATTTAACTCTAGATAATTCACGTTTAATGTTCAAGTGAGTCTCTCGAATTCACTTAATTATCAGTACAATTATTTAGTAGAAACTCCTCTCTCAATTAAGTCTCAATCTCTCAATATGAACCAATTTAAGCTCTGTGAAAATATGCAAGAATGCGTAATGGATTGGTCTTTAGGAGAACCTCTCTCGATTATTCTCCTAACTATGTTTAATCAATGATTCAACTACCCTCTTTCGATTACTTAGAAGAATCTATGAACTCAACACAATCTAATGCAAAGATATCACAAGTTATGCCTCTTTCGATTGCAAGAACAAGTGAATATATATGCAACAATTAAATCTTCCAAAAATGATTCAAATACATAAAAATAGAGTTATAATCCACAAACAATCATCAATACACCAAATCCATCAAAACCCAGTTGGATCTACTCCATAGACATAGAGAAGTTCTTCACAAATGTAACTAACGTATAAGAAAACATAAATCTAATCTAAACCCGGATCTTGATTGAGGAAGGAATGATGAAATCCTTGTGCTTGTGTTCTTCCAACTCCTCCTTAGCCTCCTTAGGTCGAAATTGTGTCAAAAGTCCCGAAAATGGTGTTTTCACGTGTCTTTAAGCCATCCTCCAATAATCCCCGGATGAAATTACCCTTTTTAGCGGAATTGGGAAGTCACTCTAACATTTTTGGGCTACCGTGTCGCCCCATGCGGCACGCATGTAAGAAATTCCAGAACGTGCCAAAATATGATTTCTGGCCATTTTTTTGCACTAGCGCCCCGCACCCCGCGGGGCATGCCGCAGGGCGGTAGTGCAAATTTTGGCCAGAAATGAGTTTTTCAAATATTTGAAATCCAGACTTGGTTTTCGACCCTCGAACGTGATCCCGACTTAATTTCTTGGGCATCTACTCAAACTTCAAAGCTCGAAATAGCTCCACAACATCTTCATAACTCGGAATCACTTCTACAAGGCATAAAACACATAATAAGTGCAAACCCACTACCAATTAAAGCTCAACACAAGTAAATTACAGTGAAATAGAGTGTAATAAGCGATTAAAATACGGGATTATAGCCTACCATCACATGCGCATGCCTGGTTTTCATGAGTGCTCTAGAATTGTTTTGCCATAAATTTCATAGGAGCGGCCCCACTCCACACTCATATTGGTCCATCCATCAAGTGTATTTTGCAGCATAATATACCATCTATAACAGGCTATGGATTAGATTAAGAGTTTAATAACTCAGCCTCCCATTCCTTGCAGTCTTGCACTATATATACACACACCATAGGAAGGGATGTAATTTAATAGTGCACATTTGATCAACTAATGACTTGTTATTACCCATATAAACCTACTTCATGGTATCTCCAATCACATAGGTTGGGTTACCATCATAGTTGATATAACTCAAATTGGCAAAAGTCCTATTACCCTCGATGTTTCAGATATTAATTTTCTTCCCAAAGGTTTAGTCAGAGTATCGGCCAAATTCACTTCTGACCTCACATAATCTATGGAAATAATTCTATCTTTCAGTAGCTGCTTTATGATCACATTATATCTCAATCATATATGTCTACTCTTCCCATTAAAGGATTTATTTTTAGCAATGGCTATTGCAACTTGGCAATCACAATGCATTGACATAGAAGGTGTCGGTTTTATTCCTAATGGAATACTTGCCAAAAGGTTCTATAACCACTCGGCCTCATTGCCATCCAATTCCAATGCCACAAACTCAGATTCCATGGTAGATCTAGTTATTATTGTTTGTTTAGCTAATTTTTATGCCACAACACTCCATCCAAGGGTGAACACGTAACCACTAGTGGATTTTGTCTCATATGAATCAGAGATCCAGTTAGCATCACCGTATCCTTCTAGTACAGTGGGAAATCCACTATATTTGATACCATAGTTCATGGTACGTAGAAAATATTTCATTACTTTTACTAATGCATTCCAATGATCTTGACTCGGATTTTGAGTATATCTACTCAACCTACACACAGCATATGCAATATCAGGTCTAGTAAAATTCATCAAATGCATTAGGCTACCAATAATTCGAGCATATTTATTTTGCTCTACAAAATCTCCCTTAGTCTTTTTTAATTGACTACTAGCATCATAAGGAGTGCTTACAGGTACCACATCAAAATTATCAATTGTTTTAAAAATTCTTTCAACATAATGTTCTTGAGTCAACATCAAGCTATTGTCATCTCTAATAATTTTCATGCCTAAAATAAAACTAGATTCTCCCATGTCTTTCATCTTAAAATTAGAAGACAAGAAAATTTTGGTTTTATGTACCAAATCAAGACTAAAACTAAAAATAAGCATGTCATCCACATAAAGGCAAATGATAACACTTGTACCATCTACACATTTTGTATAAACACATTTATCTACTTCAATTGATGAAAAATCATCATTAATCAATACTTGATCAAATTTTTCATGTCACTATTTAGGTGCTTGCTTTAGACCATACAAAGATTTTAGCAATTTACATACTTTATTTTCTTGGCCAGACCAAATCACCATTTAAAAATGCAGTTTTAGCATCCATTTGATGAATAAAAAGTTCATAAATAGAAGCCAAGCAAATAAAACACAAATTGAGGAAATTTTAGTTACAAGAGCATAAGTATCAAAATTGTAACACCCCAATTTTTTACTAATATTTGCATTTTCGATTGAGCATCTTTATAATGAGGAGATAATTTTTTACTTCGCACTTCCTAAATGTAAAATTGACAATACATGAAAATTCCTTACTTTAGGTTGTGTTAATATTGACAAAGAAGTTCCATGGTGTTGCTATGAGTAACACTTAATATTATTTTGATGAATTGTTATTAAATATATTATAATTAAGGTTTTGGTCTGCCACCCTTTTGTATTTATCTAAAGATATTTAGTAGGTTGGGCAACCACATTATTCATATTTATCCAAAGTTTTTATATTACTTTTGTGACATGCTTTTTCATAAACTCATCTCATTTTCAGTCCTTAATGCCAAAGAAAACCCCATCTCTCTCTCCTTCTTATCACCTGAGAAACTCCATGAAAACCATCATAAATTTTCACTAAACCAACCAGCAAAATTCGTTCTTGGTGAAGCTCAAGTTACTCAGTTTTTTCTTCATATCGTTTTCAGTTTTTTCTTCATATCGTTTTGTATAGAGGTCCGTTTTAAGTGATCTAAGACTTTATGGAAAGCTATTTCATAGATCTATAACTCTTATTCAGGAATCAAAATTTAGTTTTGCATGTATTTATCCGAAAATGGATCATAAAATACAGGGCAGGTGCTTCCCAGATTTTCAGTTTTAAAAATATTCTCTCTACTACTGTTAGTAATTTTAGCATAACTTTTCGTACGAAACTGATATTGGGATGATTCAAGATGTTATGAAATGATAAGACATATATATACAACTATAATGAGGACCATACAATCTAGTTTGTCCTCTTTCATCTTCAAACCTGACTCACAACACAAGACAGTGATATTATCCAAACTTTCTGTTTCAAACATTTTGGGTAATTTTCACCAATATCATGTTTAGTTTGACATGTTAAATCATTGAACTTATCTAGATATTTGATTATGTATTTAAGGTATATATACCCTTGTAAAATCTAAGGGGAAGTGTTTGACGATGTGGATGGATTTGATTTGTCTATGGCGTAGACGATTCAAACGTCCTTAAGTTGTGGTTGAACTGTTTTGTGGTAAAACACCAAGGTTTGTGTATAAACTTTGTACTCTTTTTACTTGCTGGAATATTTTGAAGTAACCTGGGTTTTTTTTTCATATCTTCAATTATATTATTGTATTCGTGTTATATCAAGTATTGTAAGATATTTACTAAATCGCCCACTCGTACGGATTGCTTGATCGTTTTGCGTTCTTGTTGGGACTTTTTCCTTCTTGTGGCAGTGACTTTGTCATTCATCTTGGCATACCTCTTGATTCAGATCTTTTGCCATCTTGACTTTGGATTTGTAGTTCGGCTTAAATTATGGAACATGTCCGTGTTAAGTACGAACTTGGAAGCCATTTTTAATATGGCTCTTGATTCTCTTGACTAATGGGTTTTGACCCTACTTGATTTGGGGCTTCAGTCCATCTTGATATCTGATTATGCTTAGTGTGATGGCATGATGTACATATTGGGCGAAAAATGAATATTTGGTAAACTCTCTTGGATTGATAGTATACACTTTCTCGACGCTTGAACATTGTTATTGATATTTGAAAACACTTCAAGGTTTGATATTTGATACTTTTGATATATTTGTTCACTTGTTTTAAATTATGTTAAATTTGAGCTACCTATGACTGAAAAGGTGAATTGGAGAATTTAATGGCTCCAAGCCCAAAGTTTATACGCCACTAAGCTTTCTACTTAGAGATAGTTGTTTTCTATCGTAGGTAATGTACGAGATGAAATTTGAAGACGGCCTTATGAAGTAGTTTTTTTGTGAGCACTTATGGAGATCACATTTGCATATGCACCATGGTTTTGTATAGTTTTGGGACATGTACATTATATATATGTCACACTTATGTATGTTATTTGGAGGTTTGTTGGATCTTAAGACCAAAATCTTGTAACTTGAATTTGGTAACTTATTGTGTTGTTTTAGGGTGTGTTAATAACTCAAGTCTTGTAATATGCTGAATTTACACTTTGTCTTGTAAATATGTACAAAGGAGAAAAACTAGTTTTCCTTTTTATACACGATAGATTGAAATTTATGTACAATACAAACTTGCAGTGACCTTGAATGAAAGTATAATTTTGTTAGGAAGTTGATTTAACCGGTTGATTATTCAAGAAGGGTTATATCCCCTTATGTTGATATTTTGACATATTATATCTTTTCAAAATAAAAAAATAAAAAAATAAATTTATGAAGAGTATTTTCAAAAATAGTGCACTTTGGACCTCATTGCATGGGCCTATTTCCGCTACTAAATTATTCTGAATATTTTTTTTAATTAATATCTTCTTAATGTTGTAAGTAGTAAATTAGCAAGTCTAGCTTTGTAATTATCAATGGAACCATCCGAATTGAGTTTCTTCTAAAAAATCCATTTACAATCAACGGGTTTAGCTCCCGGAGGTAAATCAACAAAAATACAACTTTTATTTTGTAAAATTGAATTTATTTCTTGTCACGACCCAAACTAACCCCTGTCGTGATGGCGCCTATCGTGGAACTAGGCAAGCCGACTCATTTCCAAAACAAACCAATATTTTCATTTCAAAGATAATTCTAATGCTATTTAACATAAAAACCTTCGTAAAGGAGTTCAAATCAAAACAAAAGTGCGGAAAAGAAAAGCCTGACATCGGGGTGTCACTAGTCATGAGCATCTGCTACCATTTGTCTGACAATATCAAGACTAAAATAGTCTGGAAAATAGCTAAATACAACTAAAGGAAGATAAGAGGGAGAAGATCAGGGGCTGCAATCGCCAACCAGCTACCTTGCTATCCCCGAGAAAATCTGCAACCAAAATAATCAACAACCGCAACCGTGCCCAGCTACACATAGATCTGCACACAAGGTGCAGGGAGTAACGTGAGTACGCCAACTCAGTAATTAACAACAATAAATAAAGACTGATCAGTAGTGACGAGCAATAAATCATATCAAGTTCATATCATAAAAATCCAGTAAAATACAACATGCTTTAAAATCAATGTTTGAATCATTTAAAGATATTTTTCAACAGTTTTTCAAACAATGGCTCAATGCAAAGGTGAGCAAAAATGATGAAATCATAAACAGCCCCTCGGGCAAAACATCACTCATATACAGCCCCTCGGGCAAACCTCACAGTCACCCATGCCTCTCGGGAATACCTCACAATCACTCTTGCCACTCGGGCATACCTCACAATCTCTCATGACTCTCAGTCACTCAGCACTCGACACTCGGGACTCGCACTCAGTAGGTACTTGCGCTCACTGGAGGTATGTACAGACTCCGGAGGGGCTTCTTCAGCTCAAGCGCTATATCAAGCCAAATCATGGCATAAATCACACGGGCCTTCAGCCTATATCGAACATGTTGCGGCATACAGCCCGATCCCATAAATATCCCCATAAATCAGTCCCTTGGCCTCACTCAGTCATAAACCTCTCAAGCCACTCGGGCATTTCTGTAAAACAGGCCATTCAGCAAAAAATAACATTTATATGCTTCAAAATAGGTCATAAAACTAAGTTATGCAGTAAACAAGTATAACCATGACTGAGTATAGATTTTTCAATCGAAAACAGTGAGATGATAGTACGAAAAGGCCCCTAAGGGTCCAAACAGCACTGGCACAAGGCCCAAAACATGGCATTCAGCCCAATTTACAGAAACTCTTTCTAAAATATATAAGTATCATATAGCTTCAACAAAATATGCAACTTCACAGTTACTACGGGACGGACCAAGTCACAATCACCAACAGTGCACGCCCACACGCCCGTCACCTAGCGTGTGCGTCACTTCAAAATAGTAAAATGATACGAAATCCGAGGTTTCATACCCTCAGGACTAGATTTACAATCGTTACTTACCTCAAACCGGTCAAATCTCTACCCTGCAATGCTCTTGCCTCTAGACTCGGGCTCCAAATGCTCTGAATCAATTCACAATTAGTACAATACCATCAATATATGCTAATGGAATGAATTCCACAAGAAAAACTATAAAATTAGCCCAAAACTTGAAATTGGCTTTACCCGGCTCCCGGGCCCACGTCTCAAAATACAACAAAATTTGCAAAACTAGGAAGCTCATCCACTCACGATTCCAACCATACGAAATTTAACAGAATCCGGGGCCAAATGATTCAAGCCTAAGAACTTCTAAATTTTCAAATTCGGCAACCGATGCCGAAACCAACCAAACCACGTCCGAATGACCTCAAATTTTGCACACACGTCACAAATGACACTACGAACCTATTCCAACTTCTGAAATTCCATTCCGACCCTGATATCAAATTTTCCACTTTTTGCCAATTCAAACCTAATTCCACTTCGGACCTCCAAATCACATTTTGGACGTGCTCCTAAGTCCAAAATCACCTAACAGAGCTAGCGGAACCATCAAAATTCAAATTCGAGATCGTTTACACATAGGTCAATATCCAGTTGACTTTTTCCAACTTAAGCTTTTACTTTAGAGACTAAGTGTCTCATTCCACTCCGAAATCACTCCGGACCCGAACCATCTAACCCGGTATATCATAATATAGCTTAAGAGTATAAAGGAAACAGAAATGGGGGAAACGTGGCTATAACTCCCGAAACGACCGATCGGGTCATTACATCCTCTCCCTCTTAAACAATCGTTCGTCCTCGAACGGGTCTAAAAACATACCTGGAGTCTCGAATTGGCATGGATATGTGCTTCGCATTTCCCGCTCAGTCTCCCAGGTGGCCTCCTCTACAGGCTGACCTCTCCACTGCACCTTCACTGAAGCTATATCCTTTGACCTCAACCTTCGAACCTGTCGATCCAAGATTGGATGTTTCAGAGCCCAAACGGGTTATTGCTTATGGTTTCTCGGTCTTGAGATTCAAAGTTTCCTTGAGTTGGCCGGATATTATCACAGTTTTGTATAGGGTTTCTCATCTATTTCTGCACTTTTGACTAGATTGACCCATAAGGTTGCTCTTTTCAAATGGTCTAAGGAGTATGAGGCAAGCATTCAAAAGCTCAAGATTGCTTTAACAACAACCCTAGTTTTGGTGTTGCTACGGGCTCGGGGTCCAACAATGCGTATTTGTGATCCGTTGCAAGTTGGGCTTGGTGCGGTGTTGATGCAAGATGGTAGGATAATTGCCGACGCATCTCTGCTGCTGAGGGTTTGTGAGAAGACTTACACAGTCCACGACTTGGAGTTGGAAACTATTATTCATGCATTGAAGATTTGGAGGAATTATTTGTAGGGTGTCCTATGTGAGGTCTACACTGACCACCAAAGTCTCCCGAATCTGTTCAAGCAGAGGGACCTCAATTTGTGATAGCACAGATGGTTAGAGTTGTTGAAAGACTATGCCTTAACTGCATAAGGCTAAGCTCTGCCTTCTCATTGCATGAGACTAAGCATTGCCTCCAATCTTGCATGAGGCTAAACCCTGCCCCCTAAACTGCATAAGGCTAAGCTCTTCCCTCCCCCACACACGAGACTAAGACTTGTCTCTCCTTGCATGACCACAAATGTTGCTCTATTCCAAAAACCTTGCATCATTCTCTTCTTTCGAGGTTGAGCTCTGCCTCCGACATTACACAAGACTAAGCTCTGTCTTGTCTTCTCACTTAAAAAAAACATGCTGAGATTCTAAAACCTTTTACCGAGAAAGATGTCAAGGCTGCTATATTCTATATAAATAAAAACAAAAGTCTAGGGCCGGATGGATATGGAAGTGGATTCTTTCAGTCAGCATGGCCGATAATAGGGAAGGAGGTAACTGCAACAGTGCTGGAATTTTTTCATAGTGGACAGTTGCTAAAGCAGATAAATGCAACCTGCATAGCACTAATTCCTAAGATCAGTGCTCCTGAACAAACAAGTCAGTTTAGACCTATTGCATGTTGCAATGTATTGCACAAATGCATCTCCAAAATGTTGTGCTCTAGACTTAAGGAAGTTGTGAGTCACCTTGTTGCTGATAACCAATCTGCATTTGTTCCTGGGAGATCAATGTTGCACAATGTGCTCATCTGTCATGATATTCTCAGACACTACAACAGGTAGACATCTCCAAGATGTTTAACAAAAATAGACTTGAGGAAAACGTATGGTATGGTTAATTAGGAGTTCTTGGAGGAGACATTAGAGGGATTCAAATTTCTAGGAAAGTTCATTAAGTTGTTGTTGACATGTGTGACTACTCCCAAATTTTCAATCAATGTAAATGGTGAAAATCATGGGTATTTTGAAGGTAGGAGGGGACTTAGGCAAGGGGATCCAATATCCTCCTTGCTATTTGTCCTAGTAATGGAATACCTTTCTAGAACCTTTAAGTGTATGAGTGAATTGCCTGACTTCAAATTTCACCCTATGTGCAAGCAGTTGGAGTTAACTCACCTTATATTTACTGACGACCTTATGGTTTTTTGCAAAGGAGAACTGAACTTTGTAAATCGAATCACAAGTGAAGGAAAAGACAAGAGGTGACAAGCCTTGGGACAATAAAAGAGTATAGGCTAAAAGTCATATCCTCATTTCGAGAAATGAGTTGGTGAGTCCAACGTGATTACCAGAACAAACATATAGACCCCCGGAGTAATAGAAATCAGCATGGGCTAGTGAACAAGATAAACTGAACATCAATTAGGGATCAAATGACGTGATAATAGTCGACATCAAGAGAATTTCAAATATCGCATTCTAGCAATAATAGAATGGATAATAGAAGAATAACCTTTAAAGGTCATTCGGGAAGACACTCCGTTAAAGCAAAAACTTTGAGCAAAGTTAAGTTTAAGGGACTAAGTGTGCCAATTACACTAGGTGTCACCGTCGTGTATACGATATTCAATTATCCTTGGTACAGAAGGGTTACTGCAAGGCGAGTAAAGGTCATCAAAAAAATATATATGGAAAGACGCCGAAGATGAAGAGGTAATATAAAAATCTGCATGTAAAACTTCAGAGCACTAGATGCTAGCACTCCCCTAAAAGGGGAAAGATGGTGTGATATGATATTAAGTCGGAGTTAAGTGGTTCAGGTAACTATGGAATAGTAAAGGAAGAATATGGCAAAAGGCAAAAGGAATGAAATTGCATTTATCCAAATCGTACAGATATGTTACGACTCCAGAACATTATGCAAGAACGACGCCAGAGAGAGGCAGTTAGGGTTCCCACACCAGATTTTATTGATAAATACGTGTGAATGAACACTTGATACATTAGGAGCCAGCGCAAAAAGTAAGTTAAGATAAAAGACATAACCCAATAGAGGTTATGCAGAATATAAATATGAGCATGGACTGATGAGTAGTTAGTAGTTGATTCAGGAAGAGTTTAGTTATGGCTAGACAAGAGGTCTCTGATAAAATAGTAGATCATGCAAGATAAACATAGTGAAATCCAACATAGGAAATTTAGTCTCGCAGATATGACATCGTAATCTTTGAGAATTATTCAGATAGGATTTGAGGTAGTTAAAGGTACCGTATAAGTGTTATAGAAATATAAGAGAGTGCCAATGGCGAGACAATCAAAATTTTAGTTCAAAAGTAACCCTACGAGCATAAGAGCGCAAATATAAGTAACTAAGGATAATTATAGGCGAGTCAGTACATCAAAAATTCCATCGGGTATATGACTTAAAAAGCTCCCAGCTTTACAAGAGTCAGAGGGTCTTCCCTAAGTGCTACCATGAAAGACTAGCTGAGGAAATAAGGAAAAAGGCTTCAACATAAGCATAGTGACCTAAAGAAGAAATGATCTTGTAACAACAGTCTCACTACGACATTGTATGCACTCCATAACAAAGTGGCACGTGTCGTGACTAAGGAACGAGAAGTAAAATCAAAAGTAATATTCGAGATCATATGAGTTGCATGAAATTTCAATAGGTGTGGGCATTAAGATAACCCAAGTATTCATGCAACAAGTGGCAGAACGCAGGAGAAGTAATTGCTTAGTTTTAAAGAAAGATGAGAAGGCACGAAATAAATTATTCGATCTACGACCCAGAGTTAGTTACGTTATGATTACACTTGTGATTTCGGAGTACTATCCATACAACATATATGCTGATATTCATACAGTTATGGGAGACTTCGGTATAGGTTAAAAGAAAGAATTGAGTCCATGTTACAAACAAGGGCTTGAATTATTAGAAGGTTATATCATGGATGTTCCATAGCGTCTACGAAAGGCCAAAGTAATAACTAATACCCAGAGCCACAGATCAGAAGATAGCTTAAGCCTACATAAAGTCTGAGAGAGAAGAAGAATCTAAAGAGTTAATCAGCTAAATAAATCAAGAATCTGATTACTAGACCAAGATAATTACAGAAATCATGATTGAGAACATTGAAGAATCGCCCTTAATATCAGAGGTACAAGAGAAATAGTACAACAACTATATTTTATAACGGCTCTATGATAAACCTAGTTAGAAGAGCACTAGCCTCATAAGAAGTCAGTATGAAGCTCCCACCGAATTGTGTATGCACCAGAGGTGCAAGTATTATAGTAAAGCTTCAAGTTGTGGATGTGAATCCTACCTATGTGGAAGGGAGGTTATGAAAAAGACAGAGATACGATGCGAGATGTAATGGTAAGTAAGGTAAAAGTGAAGAAGGTACGAGATACTCAAGTGCAGAAGGTTATGTATAGTCCATACATCAGGTAGAGTGATAGAAGCACTGTGATTCAGTATCCAAGAATGATACTAGTGTCGTCAGTAGCATATCTTCCACCCTATGGTTTCCAAGTACCGATAGGTCTAGTTAAGAGAGTTAAGAAGAGTTAGAGATAATGTGATGTCTCGCTTGAAGTTCCAGAATAATATAAGGAAATCTTCAGTTCTAACAAGTTAAAGGAAGGTTGTGAGTAGTATAAATAGATATGTGTAGGTAATAAGCTAACGTATGGTAGAGTAAAAAGGTTTTTAGGTATACATGAGTAAGGATAAGAAAAGGTGAATGAGAAGGTGACGAGAACACGTAAGGCCTTAGGATTAAGCCCATCGAAACAAGAGAGATGATGGTTCCCGTATGTTATAGAACCCTGTATAACTTGAATAAACTCGGAAGAGTTTAAGACTAAGAGAATTTGTAAAAGAGGGAATGCTGCCCTAGTAGTAGAATAAGGGGATAATTGTGATAAATGATAAATGGATGACATTTAGGCCTTCGATTAAGTAATGATTTAGAGAAAAATGGATTTCATGAATTACACAGGATTCGAATACCTTCATAAGATGAACTACGTTGGGATGCTATGAAATACGGTTAATGAAGTATTGTATCATCCCTAGGTAGATCAGGAAAATAACTTCAGATGTTCCCTGATGAGACGTGAGCCCTAAGGATAATGTATTACGTAAGAGGTTTCAAGTTATCAGTGGTAGATTATAGATCAACATTAAGGTAAATCAATAATAGGCAGATAAAAGTTCCAAAGTATGAGATGAGATTAGGCCGTCATTCTTAAGATGAACAGTAATGAGGAAGAACTAATGGATTTAGATTTATACATATAGGATAAGCAGCGAAAGGGTAACTTGGAGTTGGGTAGTAAACCTCGGTAATAATAAAATGAAGTAAGTGTTATGGTATAGTATGACCTACCTAGATGTAGTAAATTCACAAGGATAGATAACTCAGGCTATGAAACAAGATATAGCAATAGTCGTAAGTTCGACAAAGTACCAAGTGAAGGACTTCAGTATACCTATAGATGCCTAGAGATTTGGATAATAACTGGAGGAAAAAGGAGAGAAGAGTCTCATAGGTGCACATACAGGGATAAAGTCGTACAGGGTGCACGACAGAGGTAGAAACAGTAACGATATTAGAAGAATTCCGACCACAGGTCGTGGTGCGACAAAGAGGCCTGAATAGGGGGAATGCCATGGGCTTTGGATTTTTTCATAGAATAGTTGCCTAGATGTCAAGGACAATAATAAATTATTAGTAAAAGCTATAGGTTATGAGACTGATAAGCTCATCAGTAAACATTCGAGGACTAATGTTTCAAAGGGGGGAATGATGTTACATCCCATAGTTTCATACGTGAGAGTACGCCGTAAGTCAATTGATGTAAGCTCTGAAATGAGATCATCTTTGAAAGTACATAAAGTAAGTTAATCATGTTAACTTGGAGGTTACTAATATTTAAGATCATGGACTGCAAGTACCAAGAGGGTTGGAAGGCTTAGAAGCTAAACCAATTGAAGAAAGTTTCGTCGAAAGTCGACAAGTTGGTAATGTTATAACATGTACTTTTGGGGTGAGACTAGGGTGCTCAAAATGATAAGGAGGTTATGTTAAGAGTTATTTTTGTCTTATGATAGTCGTGTGTTATGTTTTGATGTCCAGCGAGTTATGGAACAAAAGTTGGCAAAGATCATCACAAGTTACATTCATAGATATGCTAAAAACATTTCAAATATAGCTGAGCATTTCTCCCAATGTACTTGGAATTATGGGATGCTCCACATATAAAATTGACGATCTATGAGTCTAGTTTCTAATGCATTAAACCGCACTGATTTTGAATCTCCTTATGATGTGGTAGATTCAGTTGAGTTGTTTGAAGGATTGCTTGGAAGGTATTAAGGACTCAACAGAGTTAAGGTATGTTAAGGCTAAACCTTTCCTTCATTTTGGCATGATCCAGTAACTACATGTGTTTGATAACGAGACATAAAGAGAAGATGTACATTTTCCTAGTCTTATAAGTTACAACATTCTCCCTTACCGGGACTTCATATTCAGTTTGGTTTTGTCTTTTTTCAGTCAAGAGAGCAGAGAGTCTATATATATATAGTATTATAGTATTTTCACAACCATCGAGCTATAATCGGTGGGCAGGACCCTATTGGACAACCTCTGATCAGATTGTAAATTATATATTGAGCCTATTGTGCCAAGCGCCTATGAGCGAGCCGAAAATGATTGAGATATAGAGCCTAGTATGGCCGAGCACCTATGAGCGAGCCTACTACGGTAGAGCAATTACACATACCGAACCTTATAGGGTCGTACAACTATTTTACTTACTATATTGAGAGAGATGAGTCAGTATCAGTAGGTAAGAATATCTTCAATTATATTTGACTCCCAGGTACTTTCAATTATTATATTATCTGTTCAGTTTTAGCTTTCAGTTATTCTATTGCCTTACATACTCGGTACATTATTTCGTAGTGATGTCCCTTTTGCTGAGGACGCTGTATTTCATGCATGCAGGTCCTGATAGACAGCTGGATAGACCTTTCCAGTAGACAAAGTCAAACATCAGTTTGGTTGGTAAGCTCCACTCCCTCAGAGTTACCAGGTCTATACCTTGGAGTCCATTTTATATATACAAGTTTGATGGGTAGGTCGAGGCCATGTCCCGACCATGATACTGTTCAGTTATCCCTAGAGGCTTGTAGATGAGTTTTGTACATTTTTTTATATCAGTATTGTGGCTTTACCAGTCCTATGTAGATGTTTAGTTTAGTATTGCTGGTTGTAGATGTTATTTTCAGATGATTTAAAATATGGCCTCATCAGCCTAACTTGAGGGTTACCCCTCTAGAGTTCACAGTTACAGAGTGGTACGCTTGGGTTGAGTATGGCACCGGGTGCCGGTCACGCCTCTTCAGGTTTGGGGCGTGACATCATTTATAATTCTTGTAAATCAACTGAGTAAGGCAATTAGGTTTATGTCTATCCTAACCACGAATCTGTACCCCGATGCCCAAGTTCAAGAACTTGCTCTACTCAATCCTATGTGCAATCTTGAATTCCCACTTTCGAGTTTAACTCTAGATTTGTATATAGCATTCAATTGGTGATCAAACAATCAAATATTTAAGCGTAGGACTGAATAAATAAACTTAAATGATAAATCAAGCAAGAAAAATCAATATCCGAATAACAATAGTCATGAAAACATCACAATCATAGATGTGAAGTTTAGCTCCATATAGACATGGTAGCAAAACAACAAATCATATAAAGAAACATAAAAAATACTAAGTTTGGTGGAAGAAAAGATGAAATCCTGCCTCTACGGCGACTTTGTGCTCTCCCTAGGTCACAAGTCTCTCAAAAACGTTCTTCCCCTTCCCAAATAGGTTTAGGATCCCTTTTATACAAGTTGGGGGTGTGTAGGGCCGAAATAATCAAGTCCGGGCGAAATAGGACAAGTTTACATTTTGAGCGTCCAAGGCAGCATGGGACGCTCAACTCTTCAGCATTCTGTTTTGTGCGCCACATGCAGCGCCCCACGCTGCCTGTTGCGCTCAACCGGGCCATTTCGTTGTAATGACCCGATCGGTTATTTTGAGCTCTAGGGCTTCATTCAAAAGTTTGAGGCCTTGAGCAGCTTCACTTCAGGTATTATGACTTGCACGTGTGGTCGAAATTGAATTTCGGGAAGTTCAGAGTTGATTCGAATGGACAATTCTAATTTCGGAAGCTTTAAGTTGGAAGAATTGACTATGGTTTGACTTTTGAGTAAACAATCTCGGAATCGGAATTTGAAAGTTCCAACAGGTTTGTATGATGAATTTGGACTTGGGCGTATATCCATATCGAGTTTTGGATGAACCGGGATAGTTTCGACGCTTATTGCGGAAAGTTGGCATTTTGAAAGAATTTCATAAATTGGGTTGAAGTGTATTTTAATATTATCGATATCCATTTGGGATTTTGAGCCTACGAATAGCTCCGTATGGTGATTCTAGTCGTATGAGCACGACCGGATGTGGATTTGGAGGTCCGTAGGTCATTTCAGGGTCATTGGGCGAAAGGTAAAAATTTGAAGGTTTGTGGAATGTTTGACCGGGAGTGGACTTTTTTATATCGGGGTCGGATCTCAATTCCGAAAGTTGGAATAGGTCTGTGATGTCATTTGGGACTTGTGTGCAAAATTTGAAGTCGTTCCGGATTGATTTAATATGTTTCGACACAAGATATAGAATTTGGAATTTTGGAAATTATAATTTGATTCGAGACGTAATTCACGATTTTGATGTTTGTGACGTGGTTTGAGGCTTCGACTAAGTTCATATTGTGTTTTAACACTGGTTTGCGTAATTGGACAGGGTCCCCGGGGCCTCGGGTGTATTTCAGAGGTGTTTGGGTTGTGTCGTGCTCCTATTTGATGTTTCAACATCGTTTCTTTGGGCATAAAGGGCACTATATTGAGAAAACTACCTTTTTGTTGTGATTGGGTTGAATCATTAGATCTGTATCGTAATTACAGATCCATATCAACAAGAATTGTCGAATTTCGATGTCGTATGAGAGAGTTATGCCCATTTCCGTGTCAGACAAAATCGCTGGTTTCTGGTGTGAAGCTTTATTTTTCGCAAACGCGAGAGAGGTTCCGCGAATGCGAAGAAGGAAAAATTGCTCTTCGCGAACACGAAGGTCTCCCGCAAAGGCGGTGACGAAAATTTATCTGGGCAGTGTTTTAAACCAAGAAGTTTAGTATTCTGGGCATATCTTGAGTTCTAGAGCTCTTTTCGAGGTGATTTTTGCAGCGTTGTTCTAGTCTCAACAAGGGGGGTAAATATCTGAACTTTATTTTGATGTTTATCCATGATTATTTCCGTTGGTTATTATTTTTATCCGTGTTTGGATTGTAGAAATTGGGAATTTTCAGCCCCAAAGCTGAGAAATGGTAAATCCTTGATTTGTGGGTCGATTCATAGATGAAATTGGATAAATTTCTAGATATAGACGATATGATCTATGGGTAATATTTATTTTTGAAATTTTTGGAATCCGATTACATGGTCCCGATGGTCGACTTTATTGACTTTTCGAGCGGAGTTGGAGATTGTTATAAATTCATTTATTATGAGTATTAGAGTATATTTTTATTGGTTTGCACGTTGTTTGACTAGTTTTGGAGTGACATGCATCGATTTGAGGTGTTAGAGTAGTGTTGGAGCCGGTTATGGAACTTAAGAGCGAGGTAAGTCTCTTGTCTAACTCTGTGAGGGGGAAACTACACCTAGGTGATGTTTTTGATATGTGTTACTTGTTGTAGGGGCTACGTACGCACGAGGTGACGAGCGTCCATACGTAGCTAAATCCATGTTATTGTATGGGTAGACTTAGGTTCACACCATGCTATAGTTGTACTATTTGAGTTGTCCCTTGCCTAATAAATTCCTTTATTTAACAATATGACTTGAGACTAGGCTTGTGTAGAGCAATAGACTCGCTATTGTAGATATTCAACGGGCTTCGTGATTAGCCACGAATAATTGTAGTCCTCTTATAAATTTCTCTCGTGTTATGCGTTCTCATCGAAAAGTTTCCCCAAAGCTTTTTATAACTCACATGCCCCTTCGTGAGTGGGGTCAAGGACCCATCAAAGCTTATTATTCTAATGGGATTGGGCCGTTTACCTCGCAAAGATGGATACATCTATGGTTCATGCCCTTCGACCCTCGGCAGTGCACACATCTTACGGGATCGGGCCGTTCGCCTCGGTAAGATTATGTACCACACTCATGGGAGGGGGTCGTTTGCCTCGGCAATATAATAGATGTATCTATGGTCATACACCAGATTATGATGGGATCGGGACGTACGCCTCGGCATTTCTATAAAACACTCTTATGGAATCGTGCGTATTATTTGTCTAAAAAGCTAGTGTATTTGGGAGTTTTCCTGATTTGAATTATGACAACCTATCTAGTGAGGTACATTATTTATTTACATACTCCGGTGGATGAGGTAACTGTTAATCAAGAGTTTGAGCTTATTGTTGAGAGGAGAAATGTATCACGTATTCATACTTGTTTATCTTGTTTATTTACTTTGTCTGTTTACTTATTACTGTATCTGTTTTTTATTGGACCACTAGTAAGTGTCGATATCGACCCCTCATCACTACTTCTCTAGGGTTAGGCTAGATACTTACTGGGTGCGCGTTGATTTACGTATTCATGCTGAACTTGCTGCACTTATTGTGCAGGTATACATATATGTTTCTTATGGTCCTTTGGGTGCAGAGGCGCAGTTGTTGTGGGGACTTTACGGTGAACTGCACTTCCTTGATATGATCCATAGCATGCAGAGTCTCCATCAGAGTTGTTTATATTTCCCGTCTAACTTGTATTACAGATGGATGTTGTATCATTGTTGTACTCATTAATAGATGCTCATGCACTTGTGACACCGAGTTTTGGGGGTTCTTACGGGACTGTTCATTATTGTAGTTCGTATAAATATTATCACTTACCCTGTAAATTCTATTTCATACTCCTTAATTAATGAAAATTATGATTTCAAATACTAAAATGAGTAAATAAGTTAATCATTCATTGTTGGCTTGCCTAACGGCGGTGTTAGGTGCCATCATGACCTTTAGTGGATTTTGGGTCATGACAGCTTGGTATCAGAGCGTTAGGTTCACTTAAGTCTCACGAGTCATGAGCAAGTCTAGTGGAGTCTTGCGGATCGGTATGGAGACGTCTATAGTTATCTTCGAGAGGCTACAAGGCTGTTAAGAGCATTTCCCTTCTTGATTTCTCATCGTGCGATTTGATTCCTTTGAGGCTTATGTCTTTATTTCCTTCTTACTCAATCTTATGCGACGTGAAGTGCTTGTTATCAATTGGGAATCGAGGAATTGTAATGGTACTGCAGATATGGTGCAGGATGTTTCTCTCTGTGTATTTGATTGGGCTATTGTCGTCGCCTTGCAGAAGGATGTTCTGTCGTTTCAGCTCAGTATCAGTATTGCCTATGATTTTGAAGTTGGGCACTGATTGTTATGATGATTCATGCGTTGCTATCGCACAGTGTTGGTGTGATGGTAGGGTGCTTATTTATGGATCGCGACAGTGAATGACTTGAAAAGAGGATTTCTCAATTCACGACTTAGAGGTTCAGCATTTAGTTTCGGCGGAGGAAAGGCAATCAGACTATGTATGTTCATGCCTTGGTTGATGAAATGATGAGACTTGGTATTTTCGAGCGTGGTGGAATTCTAATTTGTGATATGGTGTTATTGTCCTTGTTTGAATTTATTAAGGTTCGCCGGTGTTATGGCCTCTTTGATTTGACTACGGGGCATGGTGCTGCGAATTGGTGCCTTAGAAGCGGTTATTAGAGATAGCAGTTTTGGGATCGAATAGGTATTTCTAATGTTGATGGCTCGAGAAAGATGATCTTCGAGGAGGCTTAAAGTTGGTAGCAATTGGTTAGATTAGGTGCCATAGATATGGATTTTTCTTTGAGGCAGTATTTGGGCAGCGAAGGATGAGGAAGGACATGGCAGAAGGAGTCTCACAGTGGTTAAATTACTAGTAGGTCAAGTATGAAAATCAGAAGTTGAGAAGTTGCTTAAAGGAGAGGGTTTAACCAAAATGGGAGAGTGGGAGAGTAGCATATGGGTTATGTGGTAGGATTGCCACACGCCTTGAGGGAAGTTTAGAGCAATTTGGGAATCGTGATGGACAGTGACTAGGACCGCGGATTTTATTTCGATGCAATATGACTTCGAGTTTGGAATGTATTGTTGGACTTTCAGTTGATGCCAATGAGGAAGAAGGAATCTTGGTGGGTTCCAGGGTTATGTAATTGTAGCATCAAGCTAAGTGGGGGAGCCCCACCATCTACGATTGGATGGCGCGATTGTCTACTTGTGAGGTTTCTGGCTATCGGAGTATAGGTGGGATATTACGACTAAGGAAAGAAAACATCAGTGGTAATTCGAGCAAAGGATTTGAGGAACGAGTGCTATATTTGGCCTTATCGATTCATGTTCAGGTTTTGGGAAGACTCAAAGTTATGCTTCTTGTGGGGGTTATGTATAAGGAAAAGAATTTGGTCGGGTACTTCTTTGATAGGGTGTTCACGTGCTAGCAGCGCACTAGCGTTTGGCTTATATTTAGGGCCAAGTCATAGTGGGTGGATCTCAACAGTGGTCCTAATGGGTTCAAGAAATTAAGTGCAGTGCCTAAGAACTTGGAGTGTTCTATGTTATCATCAGGCATGCAGTGCAGTATTGGAGGAAAGAAATAGCTTTGGATTCACGGAATGTCTTGCAGAATGGGTTTACTAGTTAGAGATGCCATTGTGCGCATGAGGAAGGCATGAAATGGTTCTTGGGTTTTGAGACAACGAGGTCTCGTGAATTAGGTCACTCAGAATGAGTGCGGATTAAGTTCGTTATAGTTTGAATGGAGCTATTATTATTTCTAAGGAAAGTCCAGAGTAAATTAGAAGAAGTTCGTTCGGTTAGCAATATTTAAATCGGCATGATGGTGGCAATGATAAGTTCTTTCAGCGTGTTAAGTTATAAATGTGATTTGTGGCGGTACGTGCGAGGCTTGACAACCACCATAATTTGATTGATTTGGGAGGTATTTGATTCTAATGGCCTTATGGTGTAAATGGATTCCGGAAGAGTTATGGCGGTTTAGATCGCGACTTGAGGTTTGTATTTTTGGTGGCTGGGAGTTCAGTTGTGTGTTGTAATGGTTCTTCTGAAATGAGTTAAGTGAAAGGTTTCTAGCCAATGAAGTGTATATTCTACTAGTCGTTCAGGGGATTTTGTGATGACCCAAAATGTCATCTTATATTTTAGAACTTGAATCTGCGCTCTTAAGCCTTAAAAATCTCATTTTTACCCTCATCGATATGCGTGCACAGTCCGCGCAGGTTTCCGGAAAGATTTTATGTTGAAAACTAATGAAAATAAGATTTTTTTGCCTTAAAAGTTAATTTTAGTTGACTTCGGTCAACATTTTTGGTAAACAGGCCCGGATCCGTGCTTTGACGGTCCTGGTAGGTCCGTATCGAATTATGGGACCTGGGCGTATGCCCGGAATTGAATTTGGAGGTCCTTAGCTTGAGTTATGAATTTTTGATGAAAATTAAAAGTTTGAAAATTAATTGTTTTTAAGAATTGATTGATATTTGGCATTGTTAGTATCGGCTCCGTATTTTGGTTCCGGATCCCGGTATAGGTTCATTATGATATTTAAGACATGTCTGTGAAATTTGGTGAGAAATGGCGTTAATTTGACGTGATTCGGATGTCCAGTTGAAAAATTAGAAGTTTTAAAGTGTTCTTGAGAATTTCATTTGAATTGGTGTTAAATTTAGAGTTCTAGGTGTTATTTTGGCGATTTGATCGCGCGATCAAGTTCGTATGATATTTTTAGAATTGTGTGCATGTTATTTGGAGCCCCGAGGGCTCGGGTGAGTTTCGGATAGGCCACGGGATATTTTGGGTCTTTAGAAATCTGGTTTTCTGCAGAATCTGTGTTCTGGCATGTCCTTCTTCGAACTTTCTCGCACGATCAAATCGCCAAAATAACACCTAGAACTGTAAATTTAGCACCAATTCAAATGAAATTCTCAAGAACACTATAAAACTTCTAATTTTTCAACTGGACGTCCGAATCACGTCAAATTAACTCCATCTCTCACCAAATTTCAGAGACATGTATTAAATATCATAATGAACTATAACGGGCTCCGGAACCAAAATACGGACCCTATACTAACAATGCCAAATATCAATCAATTCTTAAAAACAATTAATTTCCAAACTTTTAATTTTCATCATAAATTCATAACTCAAGCTAGGGACTTCCAAATTCGATTCCGGGCATACGCCCAGGTCCCATAATTTGATACGGACCTACCGGGACCGTCAAAGCACGGATCCGGGCGTGTTTACCAAAAATGTTGACCGAAGTCAACTAAAAGTAACTTTTAAGGCAAAAATTCTTATTTTCATTAGTTTTCAACATAAAAGCTTTCCGGAATCCTGCCCGGACTGTGCATGCAAATCGAGGAGGGTAAAAATGAGATTTTTAAGGATTAAGAGCGCAGATTCAAGTTCTAAAACATAAGATGACCTTTTGGGTCATCACATTCTCCACCTCTAAAACAACCGTTCGTCCTCGAACGGACATAGAAAAATACCAGGGCTGGTGAAAAGGTGGGGATATGTACTCCGCATATCGGTCTCGGACTCCTAAGTAGCTTCCTCAATAGGCTGACCTTTCCACTGCACTCGAACTGAAGGGTAACTCTTGGATCTCAACTGGCGAACTTGTCGGGCTAGAATTGCCACCGGCTCCTCCTCGTAAGTCAAATCCTTGTCCAACTGGACAGAGCTGAAATCTAACACGTGGGACGGGTCACCATGATATTTCCGGAGCATAGACACATGAAATACCAGATGAACTGAGGATAACCCTGGAGGCAACGCAAGTTTATAAGCTACCTCTCCCACTCTCTCGAGGATCTTAAATAGCCCGATATACCTAGGGCTCAACTTGCCCTTCTTCCCAAATCTCATAACACCCTTCATCGGCGATACCCGAAGCAATATTCTTTCTCCAACCATGAATGCAATATCACGAACTTTACGGTCAGCATAACTCTTTTGCCTGGACTGAGCTGTACGAAGTCGATCCTGTATAATTTTGACCTTGTCCAAGGCCTCCTGAACTAAATCTGTACCCAATAACCGAGCATCCCCCGGCTCGAACCACCCAACTGGCGACCTATACCGTCTACCATATAATGCCTCATAGGGAGCCATCTATATGCTCGACTGGTAGCTGTTATTGTAGGAAAACATTGCTAACGGCAAAAACTGATCCCAAGAACCTCCAAAGTCAATAACACAGGCGCGAAGCATATCATCCAAGATCTGAATAGTACGATCGGACTGTCCATCCATCTATGGATGAAATGTTGTGCTCAACGCAACCTGCGTACCCAACTCACGATGAACTATCCTCCAAAAGTGCGAGATAAACGGCGTACCTCGATCAGAAATGATAGACACAGGCACACTGTGATGACGGACGATCTCACGAATATAAATCTCTGTTAACCGCTCTGAGGAATAGGTAACTGCCACAGGAATGAAATGCGCTGACTTAGTCAGCCTGTCCACAATGACCCAAACTGCATCGAACTTCCTCTGAGTCCGTGGGAGTCCAACAACAAAGTCCATAGTGATACGCTCCCACTTCCACTCAGGAATATCTAACCTCTGAAGTAAACCACCAGGTCTCTGATGCTCACACTATACCTGCTGGCAATTTAGGCACCGAGCTACATGGACAACTATGTCCTTCTTCATTCGCCGCCACCAATAATGCTACCTCAAGTCCTGATACATCTTGGCGGCGCCCGGATGAATAGAATAGCGGGAACTGTGAAAATACTGAAGGATCAACTCACAAAGTCCATCCACATTAAGCACACAAATACGACCCTACATCCTCAAAACTCCGTCATATCCAATAGTAACCTACTTGGCACCACCGTGCCGCACTTTGTATCTAAGGAAAAGTAATTGAGGATCATCATCCTGCCGCTCTCTGATGCGCTCAAACAAGGAAGACCGAGTGACTGAAAAAGATAGAACACGGCTGGGCTCAGAAATATCTAACCTCACGAATTGGTTGGCCAAGGACTGAACATCCAATGCAAGAAGTCTCTCACCAACTGGAATATATGCATGGCTAGCCATACTGACTGACTTTCTACTCAAAGCGTCGGCCACCATGTTGGCCTTCCCGGGATGATATAATATAGTGATATCATAGTCCTTCAATAGCTCCAGCCACCTCCTCTGCCTCAAATTGTGTTCCTTCTTCTTGAACAAATAGTGCAAGCTTCAATGATCAGTGAATACCTCACATGGAACGCCGTAAATATTGTGCCTTCAAATCTTCAGCGCGTGAACGATGGCTGCCAGCTCTAGATCATGAACATGGTAATTCTTCTCATGAACCTTCAGCTACCATAAAGCATATGTAATAACCTTGCCACCCTGCATCAATACCGTACCCAGACCAATACGACCTGGATGTTTTCTTGTCCCTCAAGAAAATAAAGAGAGAACCTTCCTCTACAGGAGAAAATAAAAAAGAGAATCTCAGATTGGAAAATAAAATTGTTGTCCTCCGGAGGTCGACTAAGGCTTATTAAACATGTTCTAGTCTTCCTATGAACATGTGAAAGTTTTTTCCTGAATTAGCCGGCCCACGCCACGAGGCACGACCATGGAAGTAATGAAAAAGAAAGAGTTATGTAGTTGGACCATCTGTTCTATCCGTTCGAGTTTTGCTTCTCTAGAGAAGATGAGAGGCTAAAAATGAAAGTGTTGCATCACAATATACTGTATAAGATCCTGAACCTGTGGGTAACACCAATACCGGTGCCGTGGTCAAAGCAGTCTTAAGCTTCTGAAAGCTCGCTTCACACTCGTATGACCACCTGAACAGGGCACCCTTCTGGGTCAATCTGGTCAATGGGGCTGCTATGGATGAAAACCCCTCCACAAATCGACGGTAATAGCCCGCCAAACCCAGGAAACTACGGATCTCTGTAGCTGATGTGGGTCTAGGCCAGTTCTGGGCTGCCTCAATCTTCTTAGGATCCACCTGAATACCCTCCGCTGATACAACGTGACCCAAGAAAGCAACTGAACTCAACCAAAACTCGCATTTTGAGAACTTAGCATATAACTGGCTGTCTTTCAGAGTCTGAAGAACGATATGAAGTTGTTGTTCATGCTCTTCTCGAATGTGAGAGTATATCAAGATATCATCAATAAACACAACCACAAAGGAATCCAGGTAAGGTTTGAACACCCGGTTCATCAAATCCATGAATGCTACTGGGGCATTTGTCATCCCAAATGACATCACTAGAAACTCATAATGCCCATACCGAGTCCAAAAAGTTGTCTTAGGAATATCGGATGCCTTAATCCTCAACTGATTGTAGCCAGATCTCAAATCAATCTTTGAAAACACCTTGGCACCCTGTGGTTAATAATTATGGGGACATAGGTGAGTTGCATTCTATATTACGATCCGCAGCTAACAGAGTCTCCTTCAGAGTTATTATATTTTCCTGTCTAATTTATATTCTGGACAGATATTGTATTTTATTTTTAATTCCCTAGTAAATGCTCATGCACTTGTGACACCGGAGTTTGGGAATGGTTGTGAATTGTTTAGAAATTTAGTTGCTAAAAATATTTATCATTTACTCTATGAGGTTTATCTTTACTATTTCATTGAAAAATAATTTATTTCAAAAATACTAAAATGGATAATTAAATTAATTGATTATGGTTGGCTTGCCTGACAGTGGTGTCCGGCTCCATCACGACCTTTTTGGAGTTTGGGTCGTGACACCATGGTATCAGAGCACTAGGTTCACTTAGGTCTCACGAGTCATGAGCAAGTCTAGTAGAGTATTGCTGATCGGTAATGAGACGTATGTGCTTATCCTTGAGAGGCTACAAGGTTGTTACGAATACTTCCCTTCTTGATTCCTCATCGTGCGATTCGATTCCTTTGAAGCTTATGCCTACATTTCCTTCATATTCAATCTTATGTGACGTGAAGCGCTTGTTATTTATTTGGGATCGGGGAAATGTTTAATGGTACTACAAATGTAGTGCAGGATGCTTCTCCCTGTGTAATTAATTGGGCTATTATCGTCGCCTTGTGGAAGGACGCTCTATCGTTTCAAGTTAAGTATCAGTACTACCTAAGGTTTTGAAATTTGGCATTTATTATTACGACGATTCGTGCATTATTATCGCACAGTGTTTATGTAATGGTAGAATGCCTGTCTATGTGTTAGGGCAGTAAACGACTTGAAAGAAGGTTTTATCAGTACATGATTCAGAGGTTCCATGTTTTAATTCCAGCGGAGAAAAGACAATCGGACTATGAATGTTCAGGTTTGGGGTTGATGGACTAACAAAGCTTTATATTTTCGAGTGGTAGAGTTCTCAATTTTGATGTGGTATCATCGCCTTGTAAAATGCGTTAAGGTTCGCTAGTGTTATGGTTTTCTTCCACTCGCCTTCACGATGGGGTGTTAGGAATTGGTATAGGTGAAGCGGTCGTTAGAGATCACGGTGTGTAGTGATTCAAGATCGAAACAGCACTTCTGGTATTGATGTATTGAGAAGGATGACCTCGAGAAAGGTTTAAAGCTGGTAACGAGCTATTGGTTCAAGTGCTACAGAGACGGATTTTGAGTTAAGCCAACAACTGGGCAGTGAAGGATGAGGAAGGACATGTGGAAGGTGCCTTGCGATGGTTAGGTTCCGAAAAGGCCAAGTGTAAGAAAACAGAAGCAGAGTAGTTGCTTAAAGGAGATGGTTGACCAAAGTGGAAGAGTGATAAGGTAGCACATAGGTTACATGGTAGGATGATTACACGTCTTGAGGAATGGTTGGAGTGATCTGGGATGTAAAATGGACAGTGACTAGGTCTACAGACTTAAGTTGTAATATTTGCTGCTATATTGAGGAAGGTCAGATACAACAGGAGGGAGTTGCTTGATATGAAGAAGGATACAACATGACTTTGAATTGGAATGTATTGTCGCACCTCTAGTTGACGTCCATGAGGAGTGAACGGACTAGTGCAGCTGGTGAATGCGCTCAGACTCAGGATGATCTACTGATTTCGTAGTAATTGCACCCAGTGCAGCGATGTTGGAATATGTCAGCATGTAATTTCCACAAGTGGGTTATCTCCTGTAAGCAGGTTAGCGGTCACGTGGTGTTGACGAAGCTTCTGCGAAGAATTCTACTAGCTACCCAGTAAGAGATTTAATATGTAAATATGGCTAGTGGTTCGGAGTGTTTATTAAAGGTTAATAGAAGGATTTCGAGAAAATTTGGCGAGTTGCATGTGCAGGATCATGTCAACGATGAAGAAAGAATCTCGGTGGATTCCAAAATTTTGTAATTGTAGCTTCAAGCTAGGTGGGAGAGCCCCACCGTCTATGATTGGATTGCGTAGTGTCAACTTGTGCGGTTTTTGGTTATCGGTGTATTGCTGGGTCATTGCAACAAAGGAAAGAAAACACCAGTGGTAATTTGAGCAAAGGATTTGGGGAATGTGTGCCATATTTGGCCTTATCAATTCATATTCAGGTTTTTGGAAGACTCAGAGTTTATGCTTCGTGTAGATGTAATGCACAGGAAAGTGAAATAGTCGGATGTTTCCTTGATAAAGTGTCCATGTGCTAGCAGGCCTTGGAATTGATCATGTTTGGGAACAAGCGAGAGCAAGTGAATCTCAATAATGGTCCTAGTGGATTCGAAAATTTAAAGTGTGGTGTCTAAGGATCTCGAGTCTATAGTATGGTTGAGCATCGAGCTTTTGCAGCAGATTATGAAACGGGGCTTGGAGTACTCTGCGTTATCTTCAGGTTGTGGTGTAGCATTAGAGAAACGGAAGACAATAACTTCGGATTCATAAAAGAAGTATCAGAATGGGTGTACCAGTTGAAAAAGTAAAAAGTGCGCACAAGAAGGGATATGAGATAATTAGTGGGTTTTGAAATAGCGTGGTCTCGTGAAATAAGGTCACTTCGGATGATTGCGGATTTGAGTTCGTGATGTAATGAATGGAGATATTATTATTTCTAAGGCAAGTTGAGAGTAAATTGAGAAAAGACGGATCGGCTATCAATGGTTGAATCGACACGATGGTGGCAATGGTTGGTTCCTTCAGTGCATTGAATTATGCATGTGATTTGTGACGGTACGTGCGAGGCTTGACGACCACCGTAATTAATTTTATTTGGAGGAATTCAAGTATTATGACATGTTATGTGTAGAGGGATCCTAGAAGAGTTATGGTGGTTTAGACCGCTACTTGAGGCCGGTATTTTCTACGGATATGGGAATTCAGTCACGTGTTACAATGGTTCTCTTGAAATGAGTTAAGAAGAAGGTTTATATATGATGAAGTGTTTACCCTATGAGTGGTTCAGGAGTTATGATGAAATTCTTGTACTCTTGCACATTGGTGTGGTTAAGTGCACTAAGTAGCATGGGATTCGAAAGCTGAGGATTTAAGATTTCGGTTCGGTGTTGACAAGGATGTCATGAGTTCGGATGAGCAGGAAAGGGATTTAGATGTTTAAAGTAAGATGGTATTGTTTTTGGCACCATCTAAGGTCAATGTCAGGTGTAAGAGACCTTGTGTATTGATTTGTTGATTATTGATATGATTTACAGCATTAGTGTAACCAGTAGCATGGATGTGTAGACTTGTTACCTGGTGCGAAAGGTTGTGGGAGCATGTCTCACAGAAAGATTATGTAAGAGTTACATGTAATCACTTGATTGAGTGAATATTAAAACCAAGTACGAAGATTGTGGTAATATCGATGATTCAAGAATTTATGCCTGGAGGGCACTCGGTTCATTTGGTTGTGGACTGTGGAAGTTTGTTCCAATTATGATGGCTATTCTTGTGTGTTATGGGAAAAAAGGGTTATGATGGATCCTTGAAAGGTTATTAGCCTAGTACGGTGCGATCAGAATTGGCTTGAGGTCTATGGATGGATTTAAATATGAATACGGGCTCTATATCAGGTCAGATGTGTTTATTTCAGCATAAAAGCTCCCTATGGAGGAGTATTCGGGCGTTGGATGTCGTTTTGTCATCGGGTATTTCATGTAATAGTATATTGTGCTGTGTGAGATATGAAACGGCTTGATAAATTTCTTATGTGTTGAGGTTTCGCGTAGCGATGATGTTATGTGAGCAGGATGGCTCTCGAGACTCAGATCATATATTGCACCTTAGTTGTGCTTAAGTTTTGTAACGTATGTCGCTGTCGGTCCTTCCAGGGATGATATTATGCACTGAGCGTGCTTGTGTACGATATTCAGATATTTTGTAGTAATGAACATTCTAGCTCGGTAAGTATTTTCTTATAGATTCTTTTTGTGCGGATTGGGTGGCATGCCGCCAAGGGTATGTTGTTTGGATCGGGTTGCACGCCACAACGGTATCATGTGTGGATCGGGTTGCATGCTGCAACAGTGTGATGTCGAGTACAATCACCTATATTCTATTTTGTGTATTTTGTTTCCCGTTTTATGAGGAAGGTTCATGACACCATTTCAGTTGTCTAATTAGTCATGTGGGTTGAGTAATCCTTTCCAGAGCTCATTTTCCTTATGTATCGCAATCGAGTCCGTAGCTTATTAGCTAATTGTGGCATCATATGAGGCTTTTTGATCGTGTCTGAGGTGGTTTATTGCCTGAGCAACTTATACTTGGTGAGACGAGATTATTGGATTCGGGATCAGTACGATTGGATTATATGGAGTGTAATAAAGAGCAAATACTATTATTTGGTTATAATGAGGCAATGGTTCTTGTCAGAAGGAGAAACTCAATAATTATTGACTCGACAGTTGGTTATGAATTTCTACACATTTCTTTCATCGTGGAAGCATTTCAAGAGTTGGAACAGGACATATATATATATACATATATATATATACATATATATATATATATATATATATATTATGAGGTGTGTTGTGAACATCAGATTCGTGGAATTTTGGCTATTGTTATGGGAGAATGTTATTATAGTCATGTGAATGATGCGGTGCATGGTCTAAATTCAACAAAGATATGCAATCCTGTATTGGTGCATCGTGTAGTGATTAATACGACATTCATAGGTTGGAAACATGCATGGTGGGGAATTCTGGATGTTAGAATTGGGCTCTAAGGCTTATTTGCCTAAATAAAGGGGAGAATTTTCAGATTGGCTCGAGTTAATGTGCTCAACTGGGTGTGGTAGCACGAGTAGGTGCACGATGTGTTAAACAGTGATTTTGGATAACTCCGGAACACTCCTTAGCACGTTCAAGGATGAACGTATATTTATGTCAGAGAGAATATAACAACCCAACCGGTTATTTTGTCTTTTAGAACCTCGTTCTTCTAAATAAAACTTCCCGTATGTGCTTTAAATGATTTATGACTTGTGGGGATGGTTGGTTCGGGATTTGGAAGTGTTTGGGTTGAAATCGGAACACTTGGTTCCTTAAGTTGGCTTTAAAAGGCCAAGTTTTACTTTGGTCAATATTTTAAGAAAACAGAATCAGATCAGTGTTTTGATAGTTTTGTTAGGTCCGTATCCTGATTTGGGACTTGGGCATATGTCCAGAATCAAATTCCGAGGTCCCTAGCCCGAGATATAGAATTTTGATGAAATAATTAAAAAACAATTAAGTTCAAATAGTGACTGGATGTCGAATTATGTGCAAACGACCCCGAAATAGAATTTTGATGTCTCCAACAGCTCCGTATGGTGATTTTCGACTTAGGAGCGTGATCGGAATTGTATTTGGAAGTCCATAGTGAAATTAGGCTTGAAATAGCTAAAACAAGAATTTAAGTTTGGAAGTTTGACCGGGGAGTTGACTTTTTGATACCGGAGTCGAAATACAGTTTCAAAAATTTTCATAGCTCCGTTATGTCATTTATGACTTGTGTGCAAAATTTGAGGTCAATCAGAGTTGATTTGATAGGTTTTGGACATCGAATGTAGAAGTTGGAAATTTTAAGTTTCATTAAGCTTGAATTGGAGCATAATTCGTGGTTTTAGCATCGTTTTATGTGATTTGAGGTTTCAGATAAGTTCGTATGATGTTGTAGGACTTGTTGGTATATATTTGGTTGAGGTCCCGAGGGTCTCAGGTGGATTCTGGGTGGTTAACAGATCGAATTTGAAATTTGAAGAAGAGTTGAGGTAGCTGATATCTGGTGTGATCATGGGTGCGAAGCCGTGGGTGCGAAACATTTTGCCGCGGGCGCGATTATCGCTGGGCAGTGAGTGTTTAAAGCGGGGATTTGAGCATTTTTGCTCATAACTTCATTCTTGGGCGATCTTGGGAGCTTCTTGAGAGGAGCATTCACCTAGAAACTTGGAGGTAAGTTAATTCACACATATTGCAAGTTAAATACATGGTTTATATATGGATTTAGACATGAAAATTTGTAGAAATTTGGAGTTTTGAAGAAAAACCTAGAAATTAGTATTTTTGATTTTTTACCATGGAAATGTTTATGTAATTGGATGGAAATTATATATTTGAGTTCTTGAGATTATGGGTAACGATTCCCTCCGAAAATTTTCGAAATCCGGGCACATGGGCCGGGGTAAATTTTAGAAATTTTACCATTTTGGATAAGGTAATTTTTTTTAATAGATAAATTTCGAATCATTTACCATATATTAATTATTTTGTATAATATTTAGATAGTTTCGGATATTTCGGCGTCGGATCGAGAATTCAATGCGACGTGGTAATTGAAAAGTGGACTTTGAGACGAGGTAAGTCTCTTGTCTAATCTTGTGAGGGGAAAATTGCCTCATAGGGATTAAATTAAATAATTGTTGCTAATTGCGGGGACTATGTACGCACGAGGTGATGAGAGTACGTGCGTAGCTTCTATTAATGCTAAAGTCCGGGTAGTTTAGAACTCAAAGCATGAATTACTTGTGTAAATTATATTCTTTATTAATTAAATTATTTGATGTGTATATTGTGAATTGTTATGAAAGGTAGTAAAAGACGAAATTTTCATATGCTTACTTTTGTTTAGATTAAATAAATTGTTAGAAGAAATTGTTCATCCTCTCAAATTTATCTTTTAATAAACATACTCTCATTCCCGGAGGTACATAAGAAAAATGTCCTCCTTTCTTGTGGAGTGGGCCGAACGCCTCAGCAGGATAGATGCATCTATGGATCATGCCGCATGTCTCTCAGCAGTGTACACGACACTCTGAATCGGGCCGAACGACCTCGGCAGAAATCATGCTTAATAATAATAATTACGCGATATCTTAATAGTTTATTTCATCTTGCGAAGCTAATTGATAAATTGGAGAATCCTTGGAATTTAATGAATTATTATTCCTTCTTGTTAAGGAATTAATTGTTATTCCTGTAAATGAGATTAATTGATAAATTGGAGAATCCTTGGAATTTAATGAATTATTATTCCTTCTTGTTAAGGAATTAATTGTTATTCCTGTAAATGAGATTAATTGATAAATTGGAGAATCCTTGGAATTTAATGAATTATTATTCCTTCTTGTTAAGGAATTAATTGTTATTCCTGTAAATGAGATTAATTGATAAATTGGAAATTATTTGAATTGAAGGAATTTAATTAATATATTGAGAATTGTTGCATTTGAAGGAATTTGATTATTTCTGCTGGTTAAATAAATTATTATAAATTCTGTGAATCATGTTGATTTAGATATTGTGAATTGTTAGATAAAACTATTAAAGGATGAAAATCTCATATACTTGATTTTTCAGTTTTAATTAATTAATTGTTAAGAGAAATTGTTCATCCTTTCGAATTTATCTTATAATAAACATACTCTCATTCCCGGAGGTACATAAGAAAAATGTCTTCCTTTCTTGTGGAGCGGGCCGAACGCCTCGCCAGGATAGATGCATCTATGGATCGTGCCGCATGTCCCTCAGCAGTGTATACGACACTCTGGATCGGGCCGGACGACCTCGGCAGAAATCGTGCTTAATAATAATAATTATACGATACCTTAATAGTTTATTTCAGCTTGCGAAGCTAATTGATAAATTGGAGAATCCTTGGAATTTAATGAATTATTATTCCTGACAAAGGGTAATTAAATTAATTGATTATGGTTGTCTTGCCTGACAGTGATATCCGGTGCAATCACGGCCTTTTTGGATTTTGAGTCGTGACTTAAACAAACGTTCGTCCTCAAACGTTCTAAGAATTATTCTGATGTTACCAAATTGATGATTTTACTTTTACACATATACTCACGGTTGATCTCACGCTATCACATTGGAGATAAGCCCAACAACACCATTTCAATTGAGATTATTTCTTTTATCCATATTTGTAAACTTTAAGACCAATTTCTTACGCTCCAAACGTTTTCAAAAGGCCCGATTTTTCACATCAATGCACGGTATTAGCCTCAACTGGCTATAGCCACTCGTGCCTACTCACACATCAACTTTCTTGATAGTGTTGAGGTTCTTCAAAATTATTTCGGGGTGTTACATTCTCCCTTGTTTAGGATCATTCGCCCCCAAACACATAACATAACTTATCTCTTCTTTTGCAAATCTCAATCCCCCAAATTTTACTAACTCCCAAATTTTCTAGAAATTTCGGCAGTGTATCCCCTGTACTTGGGCGTATCCACCTGTCTGAGTAACACCAAAATAACTCCGACAACACATCCACAACCCAACAAAATACCACAGGGTGTATATCAATAACACCACTCTCAACATTACAAGCACTGCATTATCAATTAATCTCATATTAACCACCACCTCATTTCGAATTTTCACAACACTGATAACAGAATGTGAGGCATGAAGACCTCATGATTACTTACTCGGATTACTGAGTCACATTTAACTCCACATGGGCACTCACCTCATAGGCTGAAACTCAATGTTTGCAGCACGAAAATGGCTGAACATGAACAGCAAATATACAAGAACTATCAAATAAGCCTAACAGGCATGACTCCCTGTTAATATTATTGTACAAATTAAATTTCACAAATGGGGGAATTTTAAGCTCATAAATATTTCACCACAAGGACCTAGTCCTTAACTCCGAATCACAAGTGTTTTGCACATTGTGCCAACTGAAATTTCAATTTCCTTTCTTTCTTCCTTTCAATTAATTTTCGTAAACATTTTATTTTCATAACACATAACGAACCCTCATACCGGTAGGGTATATAATTCATAAAATTGGAATCAATTATTTCGAGACACATTAAACCCATTGTAATGAATAATAAAAATTACTTTTGAACTTATAGCCCTCAATGGTGCCAAAAAATAAAAACGATAGACACATGCTCACATCTTCAAATCTCCCAACAGGGATAAACATATAAGTGGGTCACAAAATTACGAATCTCACCCATAAGTGGAGCATAATAGGAAGACTCACCTCAATATTCAAAACCGAATCAAATTAAGGGAAAAATATCCTTTTATAACAAAAATCAAGATCGAACCTGTAACATGACCATCCGGTGTGTTGGCCTCAGGAAAATCATAGCGATTATATCAATGGGTCGGGTATCCACCTCTTAGGTGCCCACTACCCGCATGTCCTCCACCTCTAGCTGACTGTGCACGTGGAGTATTAACTGGAATAAAGCTCGTAGCCTAACTATTCTGATGAAATTTGTCTCTTCGAAGTCTGGGACATTCCTCTTGATATGTCTAGTACAATCACACAGATAACAACCCTTCTGCGGGTTCGGCTACTCATACCGAGTCTTTGCCGGATAACTGGAATAACCATGATAGGAACCCGTGCCAGTGGTGTATTAAAAGAACTTACTGTAGCACCCCGAGTATTCTGAAATTATTTCTGTGACCTCGCTGGTATTGAAATGTAGAATTATTAAGGAAGCGGGAATACTGCAAGTCCCAGCATCATCCCATACCAATCTCAGCTCTTAATCATATACAAATTTCGAAGAGCCTTTCAACACTACATAAATGCATCTCAGGAAAAAACTGATATAACACATGACCTCCACAATCTAATCATTGATAGTGGACTCCTCTCACTTGGCGTGAAGCCATAGGGCATATTCTGATGATCCACAATACTAACCTTCATCGCTCGTACGACTCCGGTCATTAGACATCTCAAAATATTTATTTGGTGCATGTCATCCTCGTGATAGTTAAACTCGCTTCCTATAGTACCTTGGTTGCGTACGTACCCTTCACTAAATAGAAATCCCATACGAACTACATAGTCTTTAATACTATGTGCACATTGGGGTGCAGCAGGTTCTGACATCTGGTTGATAAGTATGATATTAAGAAGGTTTAATTAATTGCCTAATCATAATGAATTATGGTAGGGTCTACATCCACCCCGTGACCCTACCACAATTCAAGATGATTAGGCAATTAATTAAACCTTCTTAATATAATACTTATCAACCAGATGTCAGAACTTGCTGCACCCCAATGTGTACAACTGAATGATCTCTCAATACTTCTGCATCCTCTATCTGGACGACACATTCTAATAATGGTTGAGCAACCCTGGCGCTCTTATCACCCCTCAATAGTATCACGAACCGTTGACGCATAGTTCATACCGAGTGTGCAATTTCATACACGAGCGGATGCAAAAGAACATAAGATATATACTTCAAGCTGAATAATGTCGCACGATGAGGAATGAAAGAAGTGAAAATGTTTTCCTACTAGCTCTGTAGCCGCTTGAAAATAAGTACAAACGTATTCATACCGATCCGCAAGACTCTACGAAACTCGTTCGTGACTCGTAGAACCTATGAACCTAGAGCTCTGATACCAACTTGTCATGACCCAAAATCTCACCACAAGCGTCGCAATGGCACCTAGTATCTAAGACTAGGTAAGCCGATTACAATTACCTTTTGAAGCCCTTTCTTTTTAAAACCAACAGCGAAAATAATTACTATATACAACCTCTCAAGACTAGTAATACTGAATCACGAACTCTAACTGAATACATGGAATGATCACGAAGACCGAATATACAATACTGTTTGATTATAAATTAACAGTACAATGAAATGAAAAGACTCCAAGGGACTGCGACGACCAAGCATCTCTACCTTGAATCTTTACAATCGCACTTTAACTCTGCTCAAGTCCGATACCTCCAATGCCTGGCTCTGCACAAAAATGTGCAGAAGTGTAGAGTGAGCATACCACAACGGTGCCCAATAAGTATCAAGACTAACGTCAGTCGACTAGAGACAGGGTACAGTCAAGACACTCAGTAGTTTAATAACCTGTGCAATATAATATACAAAATACTAGGAAACAATAACAATAAGAGCAGGATAAAACAACCAGTGATATGCACAACAGACAACAAGAATACCATTAATATCGCTCAAAAATTAATAAACACAATTACACCCAATTAAATCAAGTCCTTTAAATAAATGCCTTTCACATATAATTCCTTCATTTAATTCTTTTTGAATAAAAATCCTTCCAAATAAATATTTTGAATATAATTATTTCAATTAAAAAGTCACCATGTGACACCTCATTTCATAATCATAAAAATAAGGGTCTCAGTCCATTTTCATATTTTTCGTAAACACGGGTCTCAACCCATTTTTATATTTCCACGGCACCTCGTGCCCCATAATTAAATCATCATGTTTCCCCGGCACCTCGTGCAATTCATATCTCAACTGCACGAACAACTTACGTGCCAAATATCCACAATGTATATAAGATCCACATGATCAATCTATTTCCACTAAAGTGAGTTTACAATTTTTAAATCAAGTAAGAAATCAAAAAAGATTTAAATTTATTTTTAGAATTCATTTGGGTGAAGAAAGTAACATTTCACTTAAATTAAGGCATAAGATAAACTAGTGGTTTGGTTGTAAAACTATTTAATTTAAAATAAATTAATAATTCCTTTTTATTTAAATTAACTCAATCATCGAAAATCGGTAAGAAAACCCAGAAATATACTTCTCCAGAGTCACGTGCTAAAAGGCCAAATCCAACACAATATAACTAGGAACACAAAACATATGATAATAAAGTCAACTAGTACATCACGGAAGAAGACAAAAATTTACATATTCAATGAAACAAAATTACCAAGACAGGAACATAAATAAAGAAATATTAACCGGGCACTCCCGAGGTACCGCCTCGTAGTCCTAAATCATAAATAAATTCACAATATCTCATCTTCTTATATCACCGCGGGAGCCTTCACATTTAATTTTTAAAGAAATAATTTTTCCCGAAATGGCATCCCGTGTTTTAGCCATCCTTATCACACTGCATGGCTTCTAGTAGTTCTCCTACTAGCCACGCGTTCCAAGCCACTCTTATCTCACTGCATGCATTTCAACACCCTGACCTTACATCACCGCATGACTTCTAGTAGTTCCCTTACTATCCATGCGTTTCAAGCCACCCTTATCTCACCGCATGCGTATCAATATCATAATATTTCACCAATCGCACCTCAAGTGCCCAAATATCACAGCATAATACAACTTGTACCTCAAGTGCACAAATATTACAACATATCACAAATTGCACATCAAGTGCTCAAATATTACAACATATCACAAATTGCACATCAAGTGCTCAAATATTACAACTTGCCACAGAAATCAACAACACATTATTTTTCCACAATAAAGAACCATGACTTGATCATAATGTGTACAATATCTTACCAAAATGTTCGGGAGTGAACAACTCAACCGAATAGTATTTCACAGTTTGGCACTTTGCCTCAATATGATTCACGGCCTTTATAATTCAATACCAAATTTTCCGTAACGTGAACTGAAAAGTAATTCATCTTATTAACTAAATTTTCCATTTTAATTATTTGTAGGTAAATTCAATAATGAAAGTATTTTTCATAAAAAATTGCACCTCAAAAAAACACAGAGGTCACATAAAATTCAAGTGACAATCACACCAATATATCCTATAAAAACAACATCGGTAAACAAAGAATGAGGCATGACAAATAAGGGATTTAATAAGTTACAACAATTTTCCAACTTAATACTTAAGGGTGTGCACGAATTTTAACCGATATAATTTTCACATATAAATCAAGTATGTACTCGTCACCTCGCGTACATGGTTTTCAATTATACATTTTCACATAAGACTCAATGCCTAAGGGATAATTCCTCCACTCGAGGTTAGGCAAGATACTTACCCTTTTGAAGTTATGCTGATATTCCAAAATCGCCTTCTTGCTTGAATTGACCTCCGGACCACTCAAACCTATCCAAATTAATTGTATAACTTCAATAAAATTCATCGGAAATAATTCCAGATAATAAAACGTCGACTTAAAAATTTTATTCTAAAAAGTCAACAAAAGTCAACGCGGGGCCCGCCCCTCAGAACCCGACATAATTTGCATGAAATCTGAACACCCATTCCGATACAAGTTCAACCATACCAATTTTATCGAATTCCAATAACAACTCGACCTCCAAATCTTAAATTTTTATTTTTGGAAGATTTTGTAAAAATCTTGATTTCTTCTATTTAAATCCGGATTAAATGATGAATATAATCATAGATGCATAAAATATAATCACTTTAGGATATAGAACACTTAACCAACCCAAGCATGTGAAGAATCCCTCCAGAATCGCCCAAATCCGAGCTCCTAAAATCCCAAAACGAAAATGGCGGAATGACCATTTTTGGTCCTTAACATTCTGCCTAGTTTCGCACCTGCGGACCATTTTATTGCACCTGCGAGCTCGCTTTTGCGAGCCAATTCTCGCTTTTGCGATGCCCACTGGCGCTGCGCTCGCACCTGCGGAAGAGCTTCCGCTTCTGCGCTCATGCAGGCGCGAGAAATTCTTCGCACCTGCGGCCTCAGTCCATCCCAGCCAATTTCCCTTCTGCGATGGTCGCACCTGCGCCCATAATTCCGCATGTGCGATTCCAACAGCTGCTGCCATTTTCCAGCAGCTTCCTTCAAGTCCAGATTGATCCGTTAACCTTCCGAAATTCACCCGAGTCCTCCTGGACCTCAACCAAATATACCAACATGTCCCAAAATAAAATACGAACTTAGTCAAGGTTTCAAACCACGTCAAACAACGTTGAAATCACATCGCGCATTGAATCGAATTATAAATTTTCAAATCTTCCAACTTCTATATTTTGCGCCGAAACCTATCAAATCAATCCGGAATGACTTTAAATTTTGCACACAAGTCATAATCTACTTAATGGATCTATTCCTATTTCCGGAATCGAAATCCGACCTCGTTATCAAAATTTCACCCTTCGATCGGACTTTTCAAAATCTTCTATTTTTCAACTTTCGCCAAAATACGTCGAATTGTCCTACGGACTTCCAAATAATTTTTCGGACACGCTCCAAAGTCCAAAATTACCATACAGATCTATTGACATCATCAAAATTCCATTCCGTAGTCGTTTGCTCAAAAGTCAACTCCCCGGTTAACTCTTTCCATTTAAGTTTCTAAATAAGAATTGTTCTTTTAATTAAATTCTAAATCCTCCAAAAATCAAACTCGACCACACCCGTGAGTCATAATACTTATTACGAAATTGCTCGAGACCTTAAGTCACCGAACGAGGCGTTAATTCTTAAAACGACAAGTTGGGTCGTTACAGGGTGTTCATAAAAGCCCAAAAAATCGAACCAAACCGAAACCCGAACCAAACTGACCAAACAAACCGATACTTTTTAGGTTTGGTTTGGTTTTGGTTTTAATAAAAAAATAACCGAAAAAAATTGAACCAAACCGGTTATAAAAATAGCTATTTAAATTTATTATTACACATACCCCCCCCCCCCCC
>AWOL01S0017541.1:69604-81124 GCA_000715115.1 Nicotiana otophora
ATGTGTATATATATATATGTATATATGTATACTTTTATATAAAGTTTATAAAATTTTATGGTACATATTAGTCATTTGTATTTTTAGTCTAGTTCTTTACTATTATATTAATCAAATTCTTTGCCTTTACATTCTAATATGATTGGTAGTTTTCTTTTGCTAAGTACAATAATTTATTTCATGTTAAAAATAATCAATTCTTAATTGAGTACTTAAATTATTCATCACAATTTGATTCAATTACCATCAATATATCTTGGTAAATGATAAATTTCTTAAAGCGCAATTGATTTGATAGTGTTACGTTGGAAATGTGGTCGCCAGAATATGCGTTTGACAGTGTGTCTCATATTTAAGAAGAAATCGATAAATAACCAAAACAACCAAAAAACCGACTGTAATGACCCCAACCAGTCATTTTAACTTTCCCCGTTCCCCTAAATAAAACTTTTCGAATGTGCTTTTAATAATTTATGACTTGAGGGGATGGTTGGTTCAGAATTCGAAAGTGATCGGGTTGAAATCGGAACAATTGGTTCCTTAGTTTGGCTTTAAAAGGCCAAGTTTGACTTCGGTCAACATTTTGAGAAAAGGACCCCGAAATCTGGATTTGACGGTTCCAATAGGTTCGTATGATGATTTCGGACTTGGGCGTATGTTCGAATCAGGTTTTGGATAACCCGGGAGCGTTTTAGCGCTTAATAGCGAAAAATCAACTAGTTGAAGGTTTAAAGTTCTTTAAATTTGGTTTGGAGTAGGTTTTGGAGTAATCGAGGTCTGTTTGAAATTTCGAGTTTGTGAAAAGTTCCGTATGGTGATTTAAGACTTGCACGCAAATATTTGGTGTCATTCCGAGTAGTATAAGTATATTTTGGTGCGTTCAGAGTAAGTTTGAAAATTTTGAAATTTCTAAGTTGAATCAATTTGGTTTGGGGTATGATTCTTATATTTGATGTTGTTTTACATGTTCCGAGAGTTCAAGCGAGTTCGTTTTATGATTTCAAACTTGTTGGTATGTTCGGGCGGGGACTTGGGGGCCCCGAGTGTTAACCGGACGAGGCTCGGCCCAGTTTTGGAATTTGGAGGGAGAACTGAAGCTTTCTGCTTCTGGTATGATCTCACTTGTTCTTAGACAGTCGTAGATGCGAGTTTTGTGCACAGAAGTGAAAAAGGGAAGGGGAGGCCATCGCCGTAGATGCAGAATTTTTGCACACCTGCGAACGCGCTGGTGCGAAGCAGTGTGCGCAGATGCGAGCTTGGCCAGTCTAGTGAGACTCGCACCTGCGAGGAATTTACGCAGGTGTGAAGCCGCAGGCGCGGTCAATCCCTTCGCAGGTGCGAAAAACCTGCTTAGACAGAACCTTAAAAACGGACGAAGCTCAGTCCATTTTTGTCCATTTTTCTTCCATGTTTGGGTAATTGCAGAGCTTTTTGAGAGAGGATTTCAACTAGCAACTTGGAGGTAAGTTAATTCTACACACCTCGAGTTAAATACATAGATTATGGGTAGATTATAACCGCTAAATCTTAGAAATCAAGGGTTTAGATGAAAAACCTAGATTTGTATAAAAATGAGATTTTAACCGCGAAAATGGTTATGGAATTGGATAGAAATTATATATTTGAGTTCTTGAGATTATGGGTAACGTTTTCCTTTGAACATTTCCTGAATCCGGGCACATGGGCCCGTGGTGAATTTTAGGAATTTTACCTTTTCGGATAGAGTAATTTATTTAATAGATAAATTTTGAATTATTGATCATGTATTAATTATTTTATATAACCTTTGGATAGTTTCGGATTTTTTGGCATCGAATTGAGGTTTTACGCGACATTTGATCGGAAAAGTGGACTTTGAGACATGGTAAGTCTATTGTCTAATCTTGTGAGGGGTAATTTTACCCTATAGGTGATTAAATTAATAATTATTGATAATTGTGGGGGCTACGTACGCACGAGGTGACGAGAGTCCGTACGTAGCTACTATTTATTATAAAGTCCAAGTAGTTTAGGACTCAAATCATGAATTACATGTGTAAATTGTATTCTTTATTTAATTAAATTATTTGTAATGTATTGAAAATTGTTAGGGAAATATAATAAAATATGGAAATCTAATATAGTTAATTTTTCATTATAAATTATTAATTATTAAAAGAAATTGTGCATCCTCTCATATTAATCTATCAATAAATAAACTCTCCTCTCGGAGGTACATAAGAAAATGTCCTCCTTTCTTGTGGAGCGGGTCGAATGCCTCGGCAGTATAGATGCATCTATGGATCGCGCCGCACATCTCTCAGCAGTGTACACGACACTCTGGATCGGGCCGTACGACCTTGGCAGAAATCGTGCCTAATAATAATAATTACACGATACCTTGATATTTTAATTACATTTTGTGAATTTAATTAATAAATTGGAAATTATTGCATTTGAAGGAATTTAATTATTTCTGCTGGTTAAATAAAATGGTTGTTAACTCTGTGAATCGTGTTGATTTAAATCTTTCTATTTTTATTTTATTTATTATTATTATTGACCCTTAGTGAGTGTTAAAGTCGACCATCTCGTCTCTACCTCTTCCAGATTAGGCTTGATACTTACTTGGTACACGTTGTTTACGTACTCATGCTACACTTGCTGCACTTTTTTAGTAGGACCTGAGACAGGTGCTACAGTTGGACCTATCGGCCCACACCCACAATATCCAGAGGCTTAGTGGTGAGCTGCCATTTTGAGCCATTCTGCAGCAACCAGTGCCTCCTCCTGAAATTTTCATTCTGTCTATTTTATTTTAGACAATATTTGGAATCTTTGTATAATCTAGTAGATACTCAAACACTTGTGACACCAAGTCTTGGCATGCACATTGGTAGAATTAGGATTTTATTATTTTTCTTGAATTTAAATTAATCCGTATCTTTTCTATTTTCTTTATTATTACAAGTAAAATGAATAAAACTTCTTAGAAAATTATTAAAAATGATTGATGTATGTTTAATTTACTGGTTTGGCTGGCCTAACCGTGACGTTGGGCGCCATGACGACCTATATGTGAAATTGGGTCGTGACAACATGGTATCAAAGCACTAGGTTCACGTAGGTCTCATAAGTTATGAGCAGACCCAATAGAGTCTTGCGGATCAGTACAGAGACGTTTGTATTTATCTTCAAGAGGCTATAGGGTGTTAGGAAATTACCTTTCTTCATCTTCCAACGTGCAATTGATGTAGTAATAAATATCTTTCTCTTATTCTCTCATAGATGGTGAGAATGCTCTCTAATGAGGTTCCAGACCAGGGAAGAGCTACTCCCCCTACTGTTAGAGGCCGAAGCAGAGGCCGAGGGAGGGCTCCAGCTGGTGGTAGGGGACGAGAACATCCAATGACTGTTCCAGTTATTCCGCCAGTGGGTTCAACAGAGAATCCCATTATTGAGGAACAAGTTGAGGTGCCTGTGTAAGAGCCAGCTCTAGTGGATTTCACATCTGCACCGGGATTCCGGGATGTCATGGGTCGTATGCTGCGGTTCATGGACACTATGACCCAGGCCGGTTTATTTCCGGCAGACCCAACCACATCTCAGGCAGGCGGGGGAGCACAGATCCCTACCGCACATGCTCATGGGTAGGCAACTGTTGTATATCAGACCCAGGGTGCACTACCCGTGGGTGGAGCCCAACCAGCGACAGCAGCTACACCTGAGCCTTGGCCAGCTGTAGCCGCTGATCCGTAGAAACTATTGGACATATGGACTAGACTACATACTCCTGTCTTTAGGGGTGAGTGACATGAGAATCCCCCAGACTTCATTGATCGGTGTAGGAATAGACTGTATAACATGAGGATATTAGAGTCTCATGGGGTTGACTTTGCTACTTTTAAGCTAGAGGGCATGGCCCGTAGATGGTGGAAGTCTTATCTTCTTGGCACACCGGCAGATTCTCCTCCCATGACTTGGGACAGGTTCACCCGTATCTTCCTGGACAAGTATCTTCCACCCTCCCAGAGGGAAGAGTTGCAGTTTCAGTTTGAGCAGCTCCAGCAGGGTCAGATATCAGTGACCGATTATGTGGCGAGGTTCTCTGAGTTATCTCGCTATGCACTTATGATACTCCCTACTAAGGCTGAGAGATTTGTTGCGGGTTTACATACTGGCATTCAGGACACTATGGCCCGAGAGATTGAGATGGGTACTTCTTATGAGCTAGTCGTGGCGATAGCCCGGAGGATTGAGGGTGTGCATCAGCAGAGCCGAGAGCAGGTTATGAGAGATAAGCGGTTTAGATATTGTGGAGAGTTCAAAGGTGCTCCGTCTAGGGGTAGAGGGCAGTTTGTGAGAGGGCAGTCCAGCAGGGCACCTTATCCAACACCACCGATTCCTCGGGGTGCTCCAGTTTGACCTTATTTTAGTGCTATACCAGAGAGTTATTATCGCCCACCAGCTATTCAGGGTTCTTCCAGTGGGTATTCAGGTCACTAGTGCCAGATTCTTAGTCAGCAGCCCATTGTACCTAAGACTCATTACGAGTGTGGAGATCCCAGTCACATATGGAGATTCTTCCCCAGGCTTCGGGGTAGACCAATACAGCTGGGTCAGCAGCCTATGATTACCGCACCAGTTGCTCCACCAGTAGTCCGACCTCTAAGAGGTGGAAGACAGGTGGGTAGGGGCCGTCCTAGAGGTGGAGGTCAATGTTCAGAACCAGTCTTGAAGTGAATTAATTAGAAAGAAGTAAGGAAATGAGACTACTCTTTCTTGAACTATATCATAAAAAGATCTTGCCCTCCATACCAATCACGAGGTTTTCTCTATTCCTCTCGTATATCGTCGTAATGCCCTTAATGCTAGGTTTTGAAAAAGACTTTTCATATCATTCCCATTTAGGTCAGATTCGTATCCCTCTGTTGTTTCTTTTTCCTTCTGCACCTTTTCCTCGAAATGAGAAAGAAGATGCTACACTTGAATTGTATTATTTAAGTGCATATTGCTTGTCAAAAATCCTACTTCTACAATTGGTAGGTCACCGGGTTATTGAAATAAGTCGTGTTTTCTGTGATTTTCCCATGTTACAACTTCCGTACCAATTCGGTCGATCCGGAATGGATCGGTTAAACATTCTATTAAGGAGCCTGGTCTTGACTCTTCTGTATGGTATTCATTCTCGTTCGGCTCTTGGAATCACATCCAACAGTGGTTGAAACAACTCGCAAAATCCAACCACTTCACCTACTTCATTGCCCCCAACCGTTTTTCGTCCCTCTATTGATACAGAATGATTTCATGTTATTTCATCGATTGGTTATTCCTCTCCGTTCGTATCTCTTTTTCCAATTTCGGTCTCGATTAGTTCACAAGATTGAATGGCCAATTCTCCTCCGAACCCTCGATTCGATTGTTTTCCAAGAATGTTGAGCCGGGTATGTAAGCCATGTATCTGGGAGGAACTTAAATAAAAGAAGGGCTTTCGGTTTTTTGCACCCCGTTTTGGTCTTGCAGCTATTTTATAAATATATATATAAGAATCCCTTTTTTAGAAGAAAGATTATATATATGTCCAATCTCTAGTGGTGGTGGAACCAACCAAGATGTATGTCGTCCGACCCGACCTCAGACTCTTTCTTCCCGACCTATTTGACTCTCTGGCCGTAGTTATTTAGGTGGTATTCCGAGATCGAATTCCTCCCAGGAACACACGAAACAAAGATATGAACTGGGTAAATTGAAATGGAAAAGAGATGTTTCTATTTCATCCAAATTATAAGCTTTTTCTACATCCATATGATCTACTAAAGTAGATCGGTATTGACCATATAATAAAAGCAGATCTTGGTCCATGGAGTCCCAAGAAGGTAAGAACTCCAACCTGTCCGATGCTTCTTCGGCCAAATACGATATACAAGTGGGACCTGCACTATGAGCAAGCTGTGCGAAAAACCGCTTCTTTTTTCCGGTTCCGAAACAACTTGGGCGAAANTGAACCCTCGATTTGATTGTTTTCCAAGAATGTTGAGCCGGGTATGTAAGCCATGTATCTGGGAGGAACTTAAATAAAAGAAGGGCTTTCGGTTTTTTGCACCCCGTTTTGGTCTTGCAGCTATTTTATAAATATATATATAAGAATCCCTTTTTTAGAAGAAAGATTATATATATGTCCAATCTCTAGTGGTGGTGGAACCAACCAAGATGTATGTCGTCCGACCCGACCTCAGACTCTTTCTTCCCGACCTATTTGACTCTCTGGCCGTAGTTATTTAGGTGGTATTCCGAGATCGAATTCCTCCCAGGAACACACGAAACAAAGATATGAACTGGGTAAATTGAAATGGAAAAGAGATGTTNATATATATAAGAATCCCCTTTTTGGACAAAATATTATATATATTTCCAATCTCTAGTGGTGGTAGAACCAACCAAGATGTATGTCGTCCGACCCGACCTTAGACTCTTTCTTCCCGACCTATTTGACTCTCTGGCCGTAGTTATTTAGGTGGTATTCCGAGATCGAATTCCTCCCAGGAACACACGAAACAAAGATATGAACTGGGTAAATTGAAATGGAAAAGAGATGTTTCTATTTCATCCAAATTATAAGCTTTTTCTACATCCATATGATCTACTAAAGTAGATCGGTATTGACCATATAATAAAAGCAGATCTTGGTCCATGGAGTCCCAAGAAGGTAAGAACTCCTACCTGTCCGATGCTTCTTCGGCCAAATACGATATACAAGTGGGACCTGCACTATGAGCAAGCTGTGCGAAAAACGGCTTCTTTTTTTCGGTTCCGAAACGACTTGGGCGAAATAGGGTTCTACGAGGAAACCATTGAATTTTTAGTTTTCTCCATTGGTTACTGGTTGACCCACTGGAGTGGAATGAGATAAGAATCCCTATATATCTTTCCTTTCCACTTACTCGTAACAGGCTTTTCTTCTGTAGAAGACTTCTTTCGAATGGCATAATTGTCCGACACTATGTTCCTTGATCTTCAAAGAAAACTGACTCCTCCTTCTCCTTTAGGATAGGATCATCCTTGGTCCTTCTTTCACTAATGGTCTCACCATTTTCTAGAAGTAGTAGTTCGCGCGAGGGACTCTCCTTTCTATCACTTGCCCTTGCCTTTCACTCTCATTTGGTCCCTTTCTTCTATAAAATAAAGCGAAGCAAAGTGTATGGAAAAGAAGCAGCCAACTGACTGCCCCCTTACATTCGACCTTTCTTCGCTGTGTGAATAAGGTCTTAGTCTGTATGGGCATTCTAGGCAGGTCGCAATAAGTCGCTAGTCGAAGGTTTAGATCAATCGCAATTCATCACCATCTTGCCCGCTTCCAATTGATGACTGCTATTATATAAGTGTTGACCTAAGCCCCTGCATAGGGGCTCGACTCCCGAACCGTACGTGAGCTGTCTCGTACGTCTCTTCCTAAGAACTTGAAGCCCCCTGTCTCTAAATAGAAAAAAAATGCATTTACAAGACAAAAAAGACTTTTTCAAAAAGCCTTCGCCCTCCTATTCAACGGGGCTATTAGAGAAGCAGCTTCATTCCTTGACTTCTTTTCTCAGTCAAGCTTCCTTGTTCCTTAGTGTAGTCTCGGTCCATAGTTGACTCCGTTCCTTATAGCCTAGTCTATATCCACAGCTGATGTGACTCCGTACCGACGCCTTTCCCTTTGTATAGTATACGGCTAAGTGACTTCGTAACCTCAATGTACTTTTTTTCTTACTATAGCATAGGCCTTCATCGGGCTTTCGTCCCTTCCCCTGTAGATGACGGCTTAGCTTCGCTATCGATCATGACTTGGTATAGAGCCGTGTAGTCGTCGATTTTACCTCAAGAATGCCTATGAGATAGTGGTCAGCCAAGAATGCCTTCTTCCTGACTTTTTCGAGAAGCCCTTTACGACTATACTATAAACGACAGGGGGGTGTTCACCTTTAGAAACTTAGCTACTTAAGTCCTTCTCAGAAAGTCAAGGTAAAGGCGAACGACATTCTGTTCTACAACTATAACACTGAATATTTCTTATTAATATTAAACATCTTAATAGTAGAACTACTTTTGTACTACTAAACAAGGAAACCTTCGGTTCCATTTGTTTGAATAAATGCCACTTATTTTAGTTTAAATTCAAACCAAAGTAAACCAAGCCTAAGCGGTCCCGACATCTTGTTGATATTGATTGAGGAGTTTGATGGAGTTTAGCTGACTGAATCCATAAATCTAGAAAGTTGCCGTCACTGGTACTTTTTTATTTTAATTTTTCTCTATAGGTAGGTATCGGCGGGGCTTGCGTAATGTAGTTGTAGTTAAGGCTGATGTAGCACTTTTTATTTTAGAAGATCTACTGAAGTACCAAAAGCAAACGAGGCTCCCAGGCCGGGACGTCTGGCAGAATGCTTGGCCTCCTGCACTGGAAGTGAGATCTGAAGGGTGAGCTTATGGAAGTTAGATTCTAGCACTAAATAATAGGTATTAGGCATTCTGAGCTGAAAGGAGGCAAGCAAATGAAGGGAGGCATGACGGGCCGACTACAAGAAAAGAAAAGCTTCGTAGACTCGGTCAAGTCGCTTATAGAATGTCGACGACTATTTTCCACTTAATTAATAAGTGAAGGGGAGAGGGAAGAGAGGCTTAGCAAGATTTATAAGGCCGACCACTACATAAGCCGTTGGCGGAGAAAGCTCGAAGAGCTTCCCTTCATTCAGTACTAAGCCAAGGTCCCAGGTTTCCGAGTCAGCCTGCGCTTTTTCAAAGAATCCTGCACCCATAGTCATACGGCCTGGCTGGACTTCCCTTTCCGCCGGAGCTTCATGGGCGTTGCCCCGTTCCCCAATCAGATGTTTGGATGTGAGCTATACTTCGCGATGAGACAAATAGGCTTATGACCTTGCCATTTGACCTCTTTTCCCGTGTGACTAGGAATGCTCAGTGACAACCTCTCAATTGTCACTACCTCGCCTCTCTTGCTACCACAGTAGCACCTAGTGTGGTCAGCACCAGTTGTGTTCGGGAAACGAAGCTCACACTCATTCACATTGGTTCATCCTGCTATGCCCTGGGCCTTTTGCTTTTCTAACGTAAAAGGTGGTCGGCCATTCATCAAGGCCCAAGAATCTGTTGGACATCTCAGCGGCGGGATTTGATACCCACATCCGATCGAAGTTGCATTTTAGTGCTCCCTAACATAAAGGGGAGCTTTTTCTAAGTGGGTCGCTTCGCGCAAGACATTGCTTAGGACCAACGGGTGACACGACAGGTGCATGATCAACTTTTCACATTCCATCCTTCATCCCTATGCCTATCAGCTTGGCAGGAAAGCTACCTTGATCTGTCTTCGGCTTCGATTCGTTACGCTTAGAAGCTCAAACAAGCCCTAAAGTCTCTTGCCACCTAAAACTCTGCCAAGAGAGCGCTACTTTACATTTGATCCTATGTACCCATAGAATCCTATGCGTTCTCCACTTTCGGATCTCGTAAATAGAGAAGGTATTTTTTCCTCTGACTTTCACTCTCAGTCGCGAAGCGAAGAAAGCGGGCTTTGCCCGAGCTACCTCTATCCTTGGGAAACCAAAAGAGCTACCGAAGGAAAGGGATACAGTCTCTCCCTTGGCCATTGGAGAGGAGAGGGCAGAGAAGAAAACGTCCTTCGCGCAAGTATTTCTGCTTCCTGCGTCGTTACTAGTAATAAAGGGGCTCTTCAACCAAGAAGGCATTCTGGTAGGAAGGCCTACCACTACATTAGTCGCCATCCGTCCAAGAGAGAAGCAAGCTACCTTTCTTTGACCCCCCCTTCCCGGGTAGGGAAGAGAACAAAAATGGACCGCAGATGGTAGTCGTGGTTGATTCGAGGATCTTACGTGGCAGAGCGAACTCTTCTATCGTGTTGCATTTTCTTTGGCGGACCCTCCGGTCCATCGTACTAGAGTGATTCGAGAAGAATGATTAGGCTCATATTCTATCCTTTCTACAATGCCTATAGACGAAGTGCTTCATTTCAGATCAATTCTTCGCTACAAATCGCTTCGATCCACCCCCTCGGTGAAAAACCGTAATACGCCCTGAGGAATTCCTACTTGTAGACTTCCCTGTATTCAAAGTGAATTGTCTAAGTTCTCTCCTTTGTCTCATTGTTTATCTCGTAATCATTCAATTTCGCCCCTAAATCTAGCTTCTACTCCTCCTCCTTCTCCTTTAGGATAGGATCCACCTTGGTACGTTTTACATAACACTCTCGGCCACCCAAGAGGACTGACTATCTCTCTCTTTATACGCAATATATTGAAAGGCAAAGGAAAACATCTACCTTGACAACATCATTGACTGATATATTCATTGCATGGAATGCCACACTCAATTGTCAGCGACTGGGGACCCGATCTTCATTAGCAATTTATGGCATGAGCTCTTTCATTTACAAGGGACACAATTTAACATGAGTACCAGGTTTCTTATACCTAAACGCAGCAGGCCCCGCGAGTATTCGAACAAATGAGAGGTTATCGACGAAGGGGTCAAAAGTTGCGCTTGCGATAATCTGAAGATTACGCAAGACTCCTTTAACCTAGACCGCGTGTTAGCTTGCTTGTACTATCGCTCGACTGCCTGACCTGCTTTCTGGCTAGCTTCTTTATAGCAAGTGCTATCCTAACCTAGCTAGCGCTACATCTTGCTAACGTCGTCTGAATTGCCTTGCAAGTGCTACATCTATATGGCAAGCCCACGTCGCCTTCGTCTCCCATTGTAGTCGCCTTCTTCATATGGCAAGCACTACCCATCTCTTCCACTACATTATCTGACGATAACCTTACCTGACCGCTTCCGCTCTGACTAAGCTGACCGTCGCACCTGACTTCTATATCCCATTATCCATATATCTCCTTCCTTATCATTGCCGGTCTAAGCAGAAGGTTGCTAAGTCAGATTTCTGGTGAACACATTCGTAATGAGTATGGGTCTAGTAGGTGTACTAGCAAGGAAGCGAGGTACTGAGTTTAGCGTCGACAAGGCAAGTGGTGGATCTTTATTATCAAATGATATGGGAGACAATCAAAGCATCAGTCTCAGCATCAACAGAAGAAAAGGACTGACTGACCGTCGTTCAAGAATTATCCCGAAGGCTCAAACCTTTTGCTAGCTTTGAAAGATGGGCCTAAGGAAAGAGGAAGACCAAACAAAGTCGCGGTCAAAGCAAAGAAAAAGATGCCAAAAAAGATTCACTTTAACTTCTAGCTCGCTTAGCTTAGTGTAGGTTGCTTGCAAGACTTTCGATAGCTGGCTCGGCCGAATGGAATCACCGATCGAGATAGAAGGGTCCTTCACTCCCTATTCTTTGAGAGGTTGCTTGCGACGGTAGAATTAGCTAGGCAATCAAGGCAGGTCGAACAGAGTCAGTCCTAGGGTGAAGATCATCGGATGGAAAAATGGATTGAGCTACCTAATCACTTGATGACCCGGTGGAGAATGGGAACAGAGAGTCTCTCCCATAAATGAATGAATGGGACTCCTGGTCCTGAT